>JAVCKS010029131.1:0-12554 GCA_032273685.1 Pteraster tesselatus | reverse complement strand
GGGTGGGGGGTTGGGTTTGGTTTTAGTGGTTGGGGTTTATGGCAGGGGTTGGTGGTTGGGGTTGGGGTTGGGAGTTGGGGTAGGGGGTAGAGGGTAGGGGGTTGGGGTAGAGGGTAGGGGGTAGAAGTTGGGGTTGGGGTTGTAGTTGGGGGTGGGGGTGGGGGTACGGGTTGGGGGTAGGGGGTGGGGATAGGGGTTGGGGTAGAGGGTGGGGGTGGGGGTAGGTGGTTGGAGGTTGGGGGTAGAGGTTGGGGTAGCAGTCGTTTCATACATCTGTAGATGTTACTATTAAAGTTACTGCCGTCTGCGGCTAGCTGCAGCCACCCATTTATCGGTATTTAGCCCGCAAGTGCGGGCGACGGGTATGCTAGTTCAACTTAATTAATATATCACGAAATCGCTAAATGTTTCATAACATGATGATAAAGTCCGCTCACGACCACCGCGCCAACCCTGCCTGCCTGCCACCGGCACCGAGGCTAGGCTGGCTCACGAGCCGTGCTCTGGTCGCCGCACGTTGACTTTCGGGCGGTACATGAGCTAGCTGCATGCGCGCCGATACGACAGGCATTTCGCCGTCGGGCCAGCCGGCGGGCCGGCGGCGGCATGCCATTGTATGCTGGTATCGATCGACTGCGAGTTTCTCATGTTTCTTCATCAATAGGCGAGTTGACCGAAATTGTAAACATTCATAATATGCAAACATGCAAGGTATGCCACCGTCTGGTACCAGTGCGCGCTCTTGTTTGGGCTATAGTAGTATGTGTAATACTCTGACTGTATGGACGTCACGGCCAGCACCACCCTTAGCAAGTATTTAATCTCAAACGAGGGGGGTGATATTTTAAACGCTAATTAAACATAACAAAAGTCTGTTCCAAAAACGTTTTTTAGTATCTGACATAATATTGTAATAATATAAAAGTACACATTTAACGAATAAAACAGGAGTTGCTTGTTCACTACTGCATAGAACCTTTGGAGCAACTATAGAATACCCCGCCACCACGTCCCTTTTCTAAAACGATCCTGGTACCCAGAAGTCACTTCACAATGATTCTAATTACAAGGGTACCACACTAGTCACCAAAACAGGAGTGGCAGGGTATTCTATAGTTAAGCAGAACCTTTAAGCAATTTTGAGACATTACATGTACATGTAGTTATTATAACTTGGCACATTTCCCTGGAATATTTGCATAATTTACTGATTTAGATTATGGTGGTTGTAATGTTGTTTTGGTAATGGTGACCTTCGATCTATTCTTTACATTAAAAATGGCAGACCCAAACTGTAAACTTGTTTAATCTGCCTCTGAGCAAAATTGTGCGAACAGCGTGCGGTAAAATGAGACAGTCTACAGCTATTTCAGGATAAATGGGGAAACGGTCATTTGGTCATTCGATGCAGCCCGTTCGGGACACATGCAGCCCAAGTAATCCGACGCACCTTGCAATCTTCACAATGCATGCAAATGTACGCAATGTGTTTTTACGTACATAATACATGTGTAATGGCAAAACCGTGGAAGAAAAGTAGCTCTTTGGTTGCAAACAAACATTACTTTACCAGAAATACGTAAATAAATAAATGTATCATCAGCTACGTATACCAGTACACTTCAAAGACAATGTTTTCGAAAGGACTTAAATGAAGGGTCTTGAAAAGGGGCAAACATAATGAAAAAAGGGTGAGATGGGACATTTGTAAACAGCCCTACTCCTTGAAAAGGGGAAAATACCCTCTTGTATATATTTGTTTTATTAGATGATTTGTTTTTCAAATTCCTCTGAGGAGAAAAAAAATACTCAAACCCATGTACCCCAATTTTGTTTTTTTGGGAGGGGGGATGAACTAAAGAAATGGCCTATCTAAGCTTATCTAAGCCCGTACTCCACATTGAAATTCAAAACAAAATAAATTTCACAGATTATAACTTACTGGGTATACAGATGATACTGGTACAAAACCTAAAATATATCTGTCTGAAATGCTGTATTTTTGGGGGAAAACAGTAAAACAAACAGCTTTTTTCTCATGAGTTGATACACGTAACTATATTTACCAGATAGGCCTCAACTTGTAAAGTTTGTTTAATCTCCTACCCCGGGGACCCACCATAAATTAAATGTCTAAGACCTTTAATATTTGTATTTGTGTTACTAGATTTTCTATATACATAAAGGGCAAACCGTGTAAATGTATGAATGCCTTGAACTCAGAAACCATAACAAATAGACCCCCAACACCATATATATTCTGAAGCACCATGACCTCAGGGTGGTTCTGATTACAAAAAAATAAAAAGGGGGAAAAAAGGGACACAGATGTGTTTTATAACCCGGGCGGCGCCCGTTACCCCCGCTAGTAGATTATAAAATAGATTATAAAAACAATAGTCTCTTCGTATATCAAAAAATCACTTGTTCGCGAAATTATAGATGCTTCACATAGAAAGCAAGTTTTTCCCTACGATTAGTACCCCCGAAACTTGAAAGAAACTTTACCTATGTCTAGGCCTAGTTACAATTCGATTCAGAGTAAAGCTTTGATTTTGGTGAGGCCCTGGGGTGGGAGACTATACAAAGTTTACAAGTTGAGGCCTATCTGCTCGTTGTAATTTAATGACAGCTTGACGGTGGTGCCGCCCATAGAAACAGACTATTACAAGGATTTATTTTTAAGTTTTAAAAATATATAAATAACAATTTCTCTTGTTCAGGGTAGGAGCCTGACCAACTGGCTACATTGACCATGCACGATGTAGTGCACTTTGCATAAGCAGCAGCAGTAACACTCCACCAGCTGCATAAGAAGCCCGAACCAGAAATACACACAATGCCAAAAGTGCCATTTGGTAAGTTTCCTAAGTCTAGTTCCTTGACTCCCGTTATAAGTGAAATCAAATTTGTCTGTCCATTGTTTACTATATGTTGGCGCTATTGCGCACGCATGTAAACGACTTTGATCTTCAAATGTCTTTTGTAATTTGAAGACAATTTACAACATGCTCAAGGATGTGTATCAAATGGAAAATAATTTTAAAAAATTAAATGTGAAAAATACGTAAAATGTACGAAACACAACTGAAATAAAAATTACGAAGGATCTGACATTATTGATCGATCATTGACGAGAAAGAAGTCAAGGTCACGAACGGCGGATGACTATGGATCACTTCGATGTTCAATGTAATGAATCTCTCCACCACAAATTGTGTCATGGAGAGATGTTTCAATTTGATTGTCCTTTCGTCTTATGGTGTTCAAGGTGACAATGTGATACTGATAAGTGTTTTACGGCCACTGTTACACACCGCCGGTCTGTCCACGTGATCGAGTAAAGCGCCCTCATGAGTCAGCACCTAATGAGTGATGATATCATAATCTTACACTGTGATTGAATGTTAGTTTGATAAATTTTGCATCATGCAAGCAGGCGAACCAGTATATTTATCTATAATCCTTTGCAACATGCATATTTCATTGAAACGATTTAGCGGGCGTCCATGCGACAACATGAAACAACTCGCACAATAAACACCTATTGATGACTAATGCGGCTTTTAAACTGAATCTAAATGAAAAAGCCGGGGACTAGGATTGCCGTTCATTATAAATGGGTTGCTAACAATGCTTTTTTATGCAACGGGGTTGCAAAAACCTTTCGTTATAACAGGAATTTCCATTTTCATCTTGCGCGAATGTTTCCCAATAGAAATGTGCAAAATATTGCTGGGACCGAAGATTGTGTTTTTGTAGCGGGAATTTCGTATTATCCAATTTTGCTATAACGAGAGCTGACTGTACTACTGTTGTACTACGCTTGCGCTGTAAATCCCTGAGGTTTCAAAGCTAGACTAATCGTTTTGAATTACACTCAAATAAATTCAAAATGGTCAAGAACACATTCAGCACAAGCAGCAGTAGGTAGGAGCAGCCTGTGACATGGCATACTCTTGTAAATATGGTTAAACCTAGTGTACAATATACTGTTTTGTTTGTTATCACTAGTTTCTTTTAGTTGGGATGAGTACCTGAAGGACAAGGATGCTACACCTGCTCCTCAGTGTTGCTTCAAACAAGTTAGTACATCTACCATTAGCCACGTTGCTCATCTAATAGGTTTCTAACAACATCAATGACATCAGAGATCAACCATATTGTACATCCAATAAGCTTCGAACAATACACAATTACACAATGTGTAAATCTATTTAACCTAAAGTAACTTTTAATCTCCCTTCTTTCTTTAATCCCCAACTCTTCTCCTAATCCCGAAACATTACTGTAATCCTCAATCATTTCCCCAATCCCCAACATTTCCCCAATCCCCAACATTACCCTAATCTCAACATTACCCTAATCCCCGACCCCTCCCCTGACCATTTCTCTAAACCCCCGACCATTTCTCTAAACCCCCGACCATTTCTCTAAACCCCCGACCATTTCTCTAAACCCCCGACCATTTCCCTAAATCCCCGACCATTTTTCTACTCCCCTCCACTGCTAATCAAGGCCCCAATCCCTCCAAGCAATGAGTTTACTCTGCACTCCAAGTTGGAAGCCCTTGACCCCCGTAACATCACGTCTACATGCATCGCTTCTGTTGTGGGTATCCACGGCCCCCGCCTGCGACTCAGACTAGATGGTAGTGACAATAAGAACGATTTTTGGCGTCTTGTAGATTCAGGTGACATCAAACCTATTGGATGGTGTGAGAAACATGGCGGAATGCTGCAACCACCTCTTGGTAAGTGCCAGTTAAGAATGGCTGATTACCCTGTAATGACTGACCAACCCACCAACTACCCTTGGATACAGTTGTTCCGATACCAGTATCGGAAATGCTGCCTCAGACTGTCCGCACTCCTTAATTTAACACCAAGAATATATTAAGTATGGCTGCAGATTGTCAAACAGTCTAATGATTATATATCGATTATTTATTGATAATCGAGTATTTACTGAAGACTGAGAAGTAATGTTTGTTTGTTGCAGGTTTCCGTATGAATGCATCATCATGGCCAATGTTTCTGTTGAGAACACTCAACAATGCTAAAATTGCTCCAGCGTCAGCGTTTAAAGAGGTAGGTAGCTCAGTGCTACGTTCCTCGCCGCCTTCACTCTAAATCCCCAAATGGAATCCTGATGTTACCAACATGTAAAATGAGATTTGGGTCCCTACATGACCTTGTGGCTTTTCTCTCACCTCTAAAACTGTAAATATCCTCCTTTCTGTGATACAGACCCTTATGGTGCACCACGATGCTGGTGGTGACACCACGGTGCTGGTGGTGACACCACGGTGCTTGTGGGTACACCGCCATGCTTGTGGGTGCACCGCTGCGCTTGTGGGTACACCGCCGCGCTCGTGGGTACACCGCAGCGCTTGTGGGTACACCGCCGCGCTCGTGGGTACACCGCAGCGCTTGTGGGTGCACCGCCGTGCTTAGGGGTACGCCGCTGGCTTGTGAGTCCGCTGCCGTGCTTGTGGGTACACAGTCGTGCTTGTAGGTACACCACCCTGCTTGTGGGTACACTGTCGTGCTTGTGGGTGCACCGCCGTGCTTGTGGGTGCACCGCAGTGCTTGTGGGTGCACCGCCGTGCTTGTGGGTGCACCGCCGTGCTTGTGGGTGCACCGCCGTGCTTGTGGGTGCACCACCGTGCTTGTGGGTGCACCGCCTGATAGTCTATTGTGCAACTTGGACATGCATCGTCAGATATGTGTTCCTGCCTCTTCTGGTATGTAAGAGGGGCAAGATGGTGGCTGCATCGGCGAATGGCAAGGTGAACTTGCCCCTCTCTGTTAAGGAATGTTATAGATGGGTCAGTGCGCACGTGCGTGTATTTCTTGTAGTTAAGTTTTGACTGTGGAGGGATGTTGTCAAGTGCGTTCTGGTAGAGTGCATTTTATGTGCCTCGGTGTATGTAGTTGAAATGTGTTGTAACAGGGATGTTCGTGATTTAAATTTGCTCATGCAAGAATTGCGTCATGTCCAGGTGATCGTTGATGGGTAGTATTTTGGTTTCGTTGTGTAGGTGATCTGTTAGTGTTGTGTGCATCCTGTCATGGTACGGTCTGTGTGGTGTTTTGTATGCTCTGCTTTGTGTGTTTTCAGACGTGGCTTACTTAGTTAGGTTAGAGTGTCAGGCAGGGCTGGCATAACTCATCACGGATGTAATGTATTGATTGTACATCTATGTGTGTCTGGTAGTTTGATTTTTGTTCCCAACAACTGACCCCGTGAGTGCGTTGAGTCGTGGAGTGCAGCAGTATTTGATGTCATTTATACCCTCCTTGAAGCCCATCATACTATCATATGTAGCACCAAGGTTTTTTGTTTTGTGGGTGAGGGGAAATAGCTATATTATTCAGTGTGAGTTGAGGAGTGTGTTGGTGTTCTCTCGTGTAATGTTTGGAAAGAGTAGCTGTGGACTTTGTTGCCGCTATTATATTTGTGTTTAACCATGTCCGTAGGGTAGTTAGGTATGATTGTACATGTTTTGCTGCCGTGGTTGTGTTACTGTGCAAAGATGTGGTGGTGTAGTCATCTGCGTATGATGCTATTGTGATGTTGTTTTTCGGTGGTGGTGGTGGTGGTGGTGGTGTGACGTGCTTGTACAGATTAAATAGTGTAGAGGATAAGACAGAACCTTAGGGGACTCTGCTAGGAAAGTCTCCTATGTGGGATTGCTTGCTATTGAATGCTACATGTGAAGTTACAGGTAGTTGGCAATACATCGTTTGGAGTTGTTGCGCATGTTAGTGTTGTACATTTTGTCTGTTAGTCTGGGGAAAATTAATACACTGGTTTATTTGATTGCTGTTATCATTGGTAACACGTTATCGTTCCGTCTCTCTAGGAGCCAGCTGGGCCTTCTGAGAACCTGTTTGCTGTGGGCATGAAACTGGAGGCGATCGATCGCAAGAATCCGCAGCTTATCTGCCCAGCCACCGTCGGTGGGGTCAAGGACAATATGATCTTTGTTTCCTTTGATGGTTGGCGAGGGGCGTTTGATTACTGGTGTGAGTTTGACTCCAGGGATATATTTCCCATTCGTTGGGCAGCATCTACGGGACACTATCTACAGACCCCAGGGAATAAAGGTATGTATGTAATCTCATCTAGAGGTGCAGTAATATGGTATTGGCAAACACTAGCTTTGTCACTCTTGTTTTCACTATACAATTGTACCTGAATGTCTGGTAAAATATGATGGATATGTGTATAAAGAGGGAGCGAGTAAAGCCCCTTTTCACACGACAGAAAAATCTAAAGCGTTCTTTGAGGAGAAGTTAACGAGCACTGGTTGTTTATCTTACAATATCAGGCATGAATAATTTTTCAGGCTTTCACATGGATTGTAGAAAAAAGTAACCGACATCATATGCGACCTCATTATGGTTACCGGACACCCAATGAATTTTGTGTGAAAGCAATTCTGCACATACTCCAGGCACGCTCGCACGCAAGCATGCACAAACTAATTGCAAAATGGCCGACAACATTTGTGCTTTGAGTTTAAGCTTCGACAGCGATCCTCTGAAAAAAAAAATAATAATAAATAGCCGTTGTCCAAATGCATGTGGATCCTTCGCCTTCATCTTGCAAGTCTCCTTTGCCGATTGCTTTGTAGCCTTTTCAGGCGGTCTTGGTGAATTAAGCTACTAGGAAAATGCAGCAAATAAAGCAGAATGTGAAGATGTTCGTCGGCCATTTCTATTTGCCACGCCGACACGGAATGTAAACATGTATACACGTCAGACGCACGGTTTATGCTCCATGACCTCTCGCACAGGATGCCGTTTAAAAAATCCGGATTTGTTTCACACAATGATTTCGTATACGTCCGATGAGAAAAACTTCCGCTAGCGTAAGATTTTGTCGTAGATCCAGACCATCAAGAAAAGCTACGCACCCTTGAGAACATTTCACAAGGGACATAGGACAGTCTAAAGCATGGGGAACCTTTCACACAACGGCCGTTTTGTAGGATTTCTTAATTATGAGAGAATTTTGCTAGAAAAAAATACAGATTAATATTATTTTTGCCCGTTAAATTTTTGTAAAAATCCCGGCTGCAAATGAGGTAAAGATTTAACAAGCACAATTTAAAAGGGTACTACATATTCATTCTGTACATTTTCTATTGTTGCAATCTCATTTTTGTTTGACCAATTTGTAATGCCTAATGCGGTATGTGTTACGATGTCCTCATTGTGTAATCCTATTACATGTAAGTACGCACAACAAATTATCTTTTTCCACCTTATTTGGTGGAGTTTATCAATCTAAAGTAATTATTGAAACAATATATTATTCTTTGTACATACAACCACTAGTAAAAGGGACATAATTGGACACTATGTAACACACGTCACGTCACATCGTCGCTCAAAAGGTTTATGCTGCTGTAGCCCTTATCCAATGAGGGAAGAGTTGTCCTACTTTTGCACAAAAAATATAGGCTGTACAGTCAGTTCAAAATGGACCCCAAGGCTCAACTGTGTTTGCCAGTATTATATTACTGAAACTCTCATACACAAACTCGTATGTATAGGAAGTCTTATATGCACAGTCTTACATACAAGCTTCGACGTACAAGCTCGTGTGTACAAGTCGGTGTATACATACTTACGTAAAAAAGTGAAAACCAAAATGTTTGTTTCAAAACAAAGACTCCTGTGTCTGCATAGACTGATTCTATCGCCTATATCTGTGAAATATGTTTTATCATGTAATCAGCCTCATTATTGCAAGTCAGCATTAATCCATCCATTCCTTTGTTAAAAAATTAACATCCAATAGCTACATTCCTTGAAAGATGCAACATAATGGTCTTCGTCTCCATTCCAGATACTCCATCTACTAGAGGCCGCAAGTCTGGACGGAATTCATCCTCGTTGGCATCTCAAGAAAGTACACCGCCTCCATCTTCAAAAGAATCAGTGTCATCAGTAGGGGCTGACGAGGATGAGTCACCATCTCTGGTTTCCGATAACGATGACAGCGAACCTGACACTAGTAGTCTTGTGTCGGCAGATGTCGAGAGTGAGTTGTGATGAGCTCATAGCAATGAAGATGAAAAAGTTAATCAGAAATTAAAACAGTCTCTATAGTGTATTTGATGTATATGACATACAGAGACATCTCACCAATGAACGTTCCTACAAGGTACAAAAACCATTTCACCGGTGAACGTTTCTATTCCTCGTCCACAGCTGTATCTGTTTACATCAACACGACCTGTGTCTGTGGTCCGTACCTGAGCCCCCACAAAGTCCTGGAGATGCCAGCCCTGGTTGGTCCTGGACCTATTGACAGGGTGCTCACAGAAACCATACAGCTGTGCATTAATTCAGCTGTCCAGCAGAAGGCCGTCTTTGCATTCCTTGAAGGAGACGACGGGGGTACCGTTAATGTTACAGGTAACACTACCATTGTAGGTGATAAGGGGGGTATTGTAGGGGTATTGTTAAACGTTGATGTTTGTAGGTTGTAACTTGTAGGCTGCATACTGCTCTTAGCATTAAAACCCACCAGATCTTGGCCAATATTAAATTAATTCTCTGATCTATTCTCCTCCCCCATGTAAGCCCAATATAGTGGAAGTGTACATTCCATAAGTCTCCAGCCACCAGACACTGTACAGCTGTTCTGGGTAATGATCAACAGTCTTTGTGAGGACCTCTTGTGTTGTGGTAACTTCCTTGCTGGTAGCCTGCTACAAGGCCCCTGTGGTAACTGTGCCAAACAGGGTGAGTTGTCACCCCTGTAGTACCCTGTCCAACAAATGATAGATATCGTCATAGAATGTTATACAGAATAAGTGCCCTTAATTTTTGGGGCAAATTGTTGCCATTTCTAATTTCGCATACAAACATATCAATGTTATTAGAATTGCATATCACATGCTACGTTTCCCTTGGGTGCTTTTGTTATCTGGTTTACGATATGTATCGATCACTGTGTTGCATTATTGATCACCTTTGTGTACCGGTTATATTTGCAGATAGCAATGGTCGACAGAGTCATTGTAAAACTCATGCTAGCAACAATCACAGCAGAAGTAGTAGTAGTAGCAGTAGTACAGTACCCACTGCTAAATCATCCAAATTGGTCAAACGGAACCTCTCTGTAGATTCAGTACCATTGAATCAAAAGCCCAAAATTCCCAGGAGAATCAGAACTGAAGGTTGGTAATAGAAAATGTGGGATGGTAGAAATAGACTTTAGGATGGTAGAAATTAACGTTAGGATGGTAGAAATAGACATTAGGATGGTATAAATTGACGTTATGATGGTATAAATTGACGTTAGGATGGTATAAATAGACGTTAGGATGGTATAAATAGACGTTATGATGGTAGAAATAGACGTTAGGATGGTATAAATAGACGTTAGGATGGTATAAATAGACGTTATGATGGTAGAAATAGACGTTAGGATGGTATAAATCGACGTTAGGATGGTATAAATAGACGTTATGATGGTGAAAATAGACGTTAGGATGGTATAAATTTACGTTAGGATGGTATAAATAAACTTTATGATAGTAGAAGGACGTTAGGATGGTAGAAATAAACATCATGATGGTGGAAATAGATGTTAGGATGGTATAAATGGACGTTAGGATGGTATAAATAGACGTTAAGATGGTATAAATAGACGTTAGGATGGTATAAATAGACGTTAGGATGGTATAAATAGACGTTATGATGGTATAAATAGACGTTAGGGTGGTAGAAATAGACGTTAGGGTGGTAGAAATAGACGTTAGGGTGGTAGTAATAGACGTTAGGGTGGTAGAAATAGACACTAAAAAGGTGGAAATTTAGATGGTAAAAGTAGACGTTGTGAACCAACTTTTGAATGGTTCTGTAGTTCGCTCACCTGCCTTAGAAATAACCCTCACAATATCACAAGAAAGTATTAAGTAGAAAATGAAAACATACCATCATTCATTATTTATATAACTAAGGTTGTCCTTAAAAACAGCTGGTTTGCCGTTTCTGCCGATCCTGTCTTAAAGCCGCCGACTGAAAATTTTTTGGGTAGGCTATTTCAAAGGAAAGCCCCTAAAATTGTGTTCTTTTTTCAATTGCCCATCCTTGGCCATCAAAGAACCGGTGGAGAATGCACAAAAATATCAAACGCCGATCTTAATTAGCTAGATGACCTATAACACTGCTAGCCGGCTAGCGCGCAAAACTATCAATCTAAATTCTACAGTTGTCATAAACACATCGAACCATTGAATAGAGTGTTCCCATGCGAGTACAAGCAATGACGTCGGGTCCGGCTGTCGCATGTAACACAGAATGTACCTGTTTGAAATTGTTTCCCTCAAAGTGCACTGTAATAGTAGGCCACGTAAAATGCATGCGCAGTAATGCAAAATAGAATATTACACAGGGCGCAAATGCTTGGTGTACCGCAAGTATTTGCAAGAATTGTAGCCTGGTGCGCGCTGACCACCCTTGCAGGATTATGTTGTTGTAAGTGTCAGAGACCAGACAAACAGAGTAATCCTTTTCTCACTATGAGCGCGTTGTTTGCAGCCCCAGCGGTTATAACTTAGTTGATATTAGAAAAGTCAATACCATCTGACACTGGAAAAAGGAGAATTTAAGCTTTTTTAAGGGTATTTACAGATTTTGGCAGTTTGAGAAAAGTACGGTTACAAATTCCTGTTATTTTGCTGTATAAGTTAAGAAAATCACATTTTATAGTATTGACATCAAAACCATAAAACTTGAAAAAATTTGGGTGTACAGTTCAGATAAACGTCGTTTAAATCACAAATTTTTGTTCAAATCGCGATAGTTGTGCGAATTTATTTTCTTTATTCCTCCTAAAATGTATCTTCTGGACTTATTTTCCCACAGCTCTAAGAAAAGGTCTTCCCTGCAAATTGTCCTCTTGTAACTTATACAAAATCAGCTGCCATAATCTGGGAAATACCGGTAAATTTCAAAAGTCGCCCCGATTAAAAATTTTTGTTTAATGGACAAACTAAATAGTGTGTCGTCTGGAAGGAGTAACATTTATCAAAATTTGTTGCGTAGTTAGGGAGATATCATCGAAAAATGACAGTTAAAATGTAACGGCTGATCGATCACATACTGCACGATCGATCACATACTGCACGTGCTGGCTGTGCGCGGTGCAGAAACTGTGATCACGTGTACATAATAATATAATGTATTATAAGTATTGTGCAAAGACACGTGGCTGGTTTACAAAGAATTTTTATGTGTAATTTTTGGTTGTGTCGAGGGGATCCGTCTAAAACTAACGTTTAAGTAAATTCATTTTTTTGGGAGCGCTAGATGTTTTAATCTCACGGCCCCTAAAAATGAGGGCCTGCAGAGTCTCTGAGTATACAATCATGGCAAGTATAAAACAAGGTAATATTACAAACAACAATGAGCTGATATGTGAGTGGTTCACATTTACTGTCGGTAACTTTGACTAGGTTGCCAAGTAACATTTTTATTTGGCAACCACCAGGACAGCAAAACAAACATTGTCTACTGACCCCCCCC
>JAVCKS010029130.1:0-28230 GCA_032273685.1 Pteraster tesselatus | reverse complement strand
TGTTATTGGGGATGCATAGGCTATCAAGACTGTCTGAAAAGTCATAATGTTGATTTTCGTTTTACTCCCTCTTTAACACACCCAACTGAAGAGCGAAGTAAAAATCATACCGGCGGGGTACAATTAGACCGCGATTAATATAAAGCTTATTGTATTGTCTCTTCTGGGCGCGCTATACACGTGCTGTTACTGTGAACGACTGCTTTTTTTCGCAGAGATTGTTTTCTTCAAGTAGGCCTAATTGAACATGTTGTTCCATCCATCCAAGTTTCCTTGGCCTTTGGAGGGACACACAATTGTGTGAAGGTGGACAACAACATTATACGCGTCAGCAACTTCTAGCAAGGCCAAGGTTTGAGTGTACTTAGCTCAGGTAAAACAATACCAATTCGTTTTGCAAGTTTTTAGTGTAAGTTAACTCGCAAAAGAAAGTATTGCGCTATTGACCTTACACACATTATTCAGGTAGGTAGTGTTCTTATGTTAGCACTAACAATGTAATCGTGAGATAATTTGCAGTCGATTGATACTAAAACCACTACATGTAGATGAACATGTGTTTTATTTCAATCCCGGCACACTAGTCCTTGTCAGGGGTTTAGTAAACTCAATTTCAGAAACACATGTATCAACAATTATCTTTTAAAATACTCACCAAGAGAAACATTCCCTTGTGCTACTTTCCCAACATTCTATTTTTTGATTTATTATCGGGGAGAGCGCGAACGCAGTCCCCACTATCAGAAATTGTACTCCCGAGTTCCCCACATTTGGGGGAATCGCAAGGGTCAACCCAGCCGAAGTGCAATGGCCGGGCCTCGCCTTGGGAGAACCACCCATTTGATCATGGTATCTCCTGAGCCAGGTAAGTATGCTTGATTCCACGTTCGCATGGATAGCCGTTATAATACTACTACCACACACTAATGGTGGTATAAAATCTGCACTGTAATACCTGATTTTAAGGGATTGTGTGCGCATGCGCTATACGTGTTTGAGATTGATGATAATAGGCCAATGAATGTCAGGTGACATAATATATTCATAAAATATATAGCAGGGCTTTATGACTGTGGTATAGCATGGCGCGTACCTGTGGATTGGACATTCATATAGACACTGTACAGTGTATTGTACATGTATTATGGTATACTGGAGCATTTGATTGGATTACAGTCTACACTCTACAGTCTACAACAATAAAACATTTGATTGGACAAGAGTCTACAATCTTGCAACCTTTGATTGGCTTAAAAACCAACCGATACATTCTACCTCCTACCTCTGCCCCCTCCAAGCTGCGAGGTGGCGGTAGAACACATGTACGGTCGTCCGATGTGGGGAAGTATAAACATAAATTTACATTGTGATATTTTATGTAGATTAATAATAGCATCGACCTTGCTCAATACATTAGGATGTCGTATTCGAGATCGTAAATTTGGAATCAGGATAACTGAATTTAAACCTGTATTATATACCCGCTCCATGGTTTAACCGTGGCCGCCGACGGTTGATGCCTGAATAAGTTGATTAACTTAGTATAGTCACAGTAGTATTTTTATTTTTTGAACTGAAAGCTGATTATACTCACAGACCAATATCACAGCTTTGACTGAGGCATTCGATTTATACATTCATTTATGCAATACAGCATTAGGACAACAAAATAGCCAAGCAGATTTTGAGTTATGAAATTTGAAGTGGAATTCAGGTCACAGAAAAGATCACTTCGAGAAGCAAGCAAGAAAAAAAGAACACCTAGGCCTACTAAAATCCACCAAAATGTACAATTTCCCCTTCCTATTGCTATTTTGGGGGCCTAAGAGTTGTTGCTGATTTAGGGTTATTTTGACTAACCCTAAAAATCCCACCATATCATAAGTACCGTAGCATATTATTCTTCTTGAAATAGGTTGGAAAAGAAACCTGTTTCTTACCTATACCCTAACACTTTTCCTTACCGTTGGCTACCGAACGGAAAATGGTTGAATATTAAAGTCTTTATATAAATATTATTGGGCGGATGAGATACCACTATGGCAAAACACAGTTTAGGAAAATCATTTTATTCATTTGAGTTTTTTTCAGCTCATATTAATACAGAACAATGCAAATTAACAGGCAAAATAGTTCTCACCGGAATACAGGTACAATACGATAAATATTAATCATGTTCAATCAAGTTCCAGAGGTAATGTACGTACATACTTAATGCAAAAGTAAATAATATTTATATTCAGCTTGTTTCATTACTATTGAGTTGCAAATTAAAGAAGGGCTTTCAGAATTACTAATGCGGGGGAGTAATACAAATGTATATGCAACATGGTTAACTTATTACTTTCAGTACAACATCAATAAACATGTCGTTCTTGTAATAATGAAGAAAAAACACTCCCATGGGAAATGGTTGATGGTACAAATTAAAGGGGATTACAATTTCAAAAACATTTTCAATAACAATCCTTATAGGTAATTGGTATGCAAATGTTTACTGAGAACAAACTGCCGTTTCGCAATGGTTCATGTACGTGCTCATACTCATGCTAACTGTATATGTGTACTGGCATATGATACACGTAGGGAGAAAACAATATTTTAAGGTACATATGACAAGTTAGTTTACTTTTAACCCCAGCCGAGAACGAGTGTTAATTATGATCTGGCTTTTATGAAGAATCTAGATCCTACAAAATGAGCCTTAAGGTGATGTCGGCACAAATTGAGTTTTTATTTGGTCCTGAACTTAGAGCATGATGTCCTCTTTTATTTGGTAAAAAGAATATGTTCATACATTAACAAATACGGAAGTTATAGCGTAAAATGCGTTTAACCCTGGCCTGCACTGAAGGTCAGAAAACCCAAGGAAGGAAATATCGCACATTTAAGTCTGCGTTTGATTTCCGGTAAGGAAAATCAGGATTTTGAACAGAATGCTTTAGTGATTGTTTTTTTTAGGTAGAAACAAAAATTGATATTTCGACCGCCGCACCCTGCATGCCATGAGTTTATGCGCCATTATTTTTAACGGGCATTTGCGACCTCTGACTCATTTCGTACGGTCGGGTCACATATGTCAAATACTTAAAATTAGGGTCTCAATTGAACCGCTGGGCGGTGGTACAGCAAACAGCTGCATATACATTTTCTTGTTGATCACTGTACTCTTATCTCTATTATTAATACATGTACGAAGAAATTTAGAGTACATCGACCACCAACCGAAAACACGTAGAAGTGTTTTATCAGTATTACTGCAAACCTCCTTTGCCATCATGTTCACATATGCTCGGGCATTTCGTTGCCTTGTCACTTTCCCTCAGCTTGTAAACTTTCCTCATCCCTCAGTGCCAGTCCGCTGTATCAGCTGAACCTGCATAGCGGATAATGTTTCTTTGGCTTCGGCAGAGAGGCCCTTCGCTTTGTCAAGTTGTGATTGTACCAATTGTACATGCTGCCCAGCTGTCATGGCTGATAGTTGCGTATCTACATTTGAAAAAATATTATTAAAATGGGGGACATGAAGATAACACTTTAAAATGTGCCTGAAATGAATTCCCAGCATTCAGGTTGAAGATAAACATTTTGGCATGTATGTACAAACTTAGTTTTCATTCTTATGAAATAAAAGTTCAATCTATCTTTGCGGGAGTCAAATGACTTGCATAAACTGGAATAGTTTTATTTGGTTACCAGTTTACCCATGCATTATCGCTCAGCAGCCTTGAATGCAAGCACAGTTGGTTAACCTAATAATGGTAAGCGTACCGTAGTTTACATTTGTGTGTACCTGCCTGGTACCTCTGTGTGCAAGCGTTTACCTACCTGGTACCCCTGTGTGCAAGCGTTTACCTGCCTGGTACCCCTGTGTGTAATCGTTTACCTGCCTGGTACCCCTGTGTGCAATCATTTACCTGCCTGGTACCCCTGTGTGCAAGCGTTTACCTGCCTGGTACTACTGTGTGCAATCGTTTACCTGCCTGGTACCCCTGTGTGCAACGTACCGTTTACCTGCCTGGTACCCCTGTGTGCAATAATTTACCTGCCTGGTACCCCTGTGTGTAATCGTTTACCTGCCTGGTACCCCTGTGTTTAATCGTTTACCTGCCTGGTACCCCTGTGTGCAATCATTTACCTGCCTGGTATGCAGCTTCGGCAGCTCGTTCCACGACTAACAGGGCCGATGTCAAAATGTTATCCAGGTCCTGAAGAAATAATTTAAATAAAACAGTTTTTTTTTTAGGATTTTGTATTCATCACGATTTATTAAATTAAAATATTATTTATTATTGGTATAACCCACAATTATATTACATCGAAGTGCAGAAAGAATTTCAAAAGAGGATAGAGTAGTCTGCCCACCATTCTAAATACAAAATGTGGTCGTTAACATTGTACATGGGAAACTTATAAAAAAGTTTTATACTACATTTCTAATAGCAAACAGTTATCATCTGATTCTTGGGATAGGCACTGTGGTTTACAGGCCTTGCAATAATGTTTCGTTTCTCAACTAGACAAACAGCCTAGTTTATTGCAGAATTCGCTAGCCTACAAGGAAATGTACAGGCCTGTATCGATTATTCAAGTCAACTCTGTCCCGAGCCGATGGCTCAGCTAGGGTGCGCTTATCACCGGTTTCTGTAGCATGAAGCAACTGAGAGTTTTACTCTCCCTGGACCTAGTGGCATGCTAGATTTACTAACAATATTGTCAGTACCCATTTATACACCCAAAAGGCACTTTAGGGTACAGGGTCTTGCACAAGAATACAACACAACGATCATGACTAGGCCTCGAATCCCGGACTTCTAGATTGAGAGTCTGATGCATTAACTACTAAATCAATGTGCCCCTTGTATCGAATATTACTAATTAATAAATTCATCGCACAATTATTAATGATCATCACTGGTACGTTGCTTTTTTTGTTTTGTTTTCTAGTATAAATGCAGGAGCTATTTTTACTAGACTTTACCCAGCTAGTATTATTTTTTGTCTGGCCTAAAATTTGTAGTGACATTTGTAGGTAAAGAAACCTACAACAACACAGTTTTTGCATCAAATGGTAAAATTAAGGAGACAAATAATACTAAATGTACCTGTATTTCTTCCATTTTATCGTCAATATTTATTCGCTGTTCAATAATCCTCTGCCACAATTCATCTTCCTGGGATGGAAGTCCCACAAAGCATGCATGGTCCTCCAGCAAATGTTTCAGTTTATCAACTGCCTATAACATTGACAGGGGGAGAGGGGGGCGAGGCGAGGGGAGGGGGAGGGGGGTGAGGGGAGGCGGGGGAAATATGCAAGATGCAAGCCAGTTCATATTTCACACGATGCAGATAACAAGGAAAAAAAATATTTTGTTGGAAAATATCTCAGCAATTAGAACTCAAGTTAAGTTTAAAACACCAGTCAAGTTTAAAACACCAGTCAAGTTTAAAACTCCAGTTAAGTTTAAAACTCCAGATAAGTTTACATGAGTTTATTGGAAAATTGTCAACACTCGAAAGTGACACCAGGACTAATCCTGCGACAGACCTCTTTAGCTATGATGTAATGTTTTCCCATATAAAACCATGTGTTATTCCCAAGAGTATAATTTCTTTGTTTAATGGTTAAGAGAAGACACATAAATATGGATACAACCTCAACAAAGAATATTACCGGTACTCTCAAGAGAATGACACGTGGTCTGAAATGAGAAAATAATATGCCAAAGGTAACTAGGTCTATTACACCTTGGTACACTATACATTAATCTCATTAACATGCTAGTTTGAAATGTATCACGGTCACCCCTGTATGACTTTTGTGACATTGGATAACGGAATGTCTGGATGTTTATGTTGGTTTCCTACCTGAGCATACTCCTGGTGTAAAGATATAGCTGCTAATGCTGCGTGAGTTAACAGTATACATGCAGAATCAACAGCAACTGCTGCAGCATTTTTAATCAATGAGCGATGACTAAGAGATTCCTGGTTATTCTAATCATAATTACATAAAGAAAAAAAAAACATACACAAGTTCATATATGAAATACCTAGCATCAAATAAGAGTGTATGTACCGGTGAGGTTATATTATTTTCCAAAAGCTATCGGGAGTAATCATTAAAGAATGATATTTTGTTTGTACCTGTAACGACAGACCCGCCTTGTCTTTGTTAACAACTGGAATAGCACATAAGGTCAAACCAAAACAACTTAGACGTCCAAGATGCCTGGGTCTTGAGTAGCAACAGCTCCTTGAAGCACATACACCAATATGTCTAACCGAAGATAATTTCACCAGAGCTTGAAACATTCTCAAAACCGACTCCCATGCATCTATTTTGGAATTGATGACACCCATTTGACAGTTTGTCAATAAAACTGAAGCAGGTCATTTAAAAGGCAAATATGCTTAGTACGCCTAGTCCTACACTAGTGTCTAGTGATATCTATCGTAGATTTTTCTCACTGAGTCTACTACTACTAGTACTAGTACTAGTAGGACTACTACTAGTACTAGTACTAGTACTACTACAATACTACTACTAGTACAAATTATTAATTAATTTAGTAATAATTAATATAATAATATTAATAGGGCCTAAATGTAGCCGTTTCTTTGTGAATATTTACATTATACTACAGCCCATTTTGCAATTGTAATTAGGCATATCTACTCGTTTGTTTGTGGTTATTTCTTTCCAGAAAAGGAAAATATCTTACCAAACCAGCGCCCAGCGGGGATTCGAGTGGTATAAATGACCGTGTGTGCGTACGTACGTTCGTGTGTGTAAAATTATGACTGATTGACTGTGTATTATTTTTGTAATGGGACCGAAAGGCACAATTGCGCCACCAACGACAATTACGTACACGGGACGTACGTACGTACGTACGTACGTACGTACACAGCTAGCTAGCTAGCTCGTTGTCAACAATGTGATCATGTGAACTGGTAAAAGCGTCTAACGAACAGTACTGTAGTACCAGTAGGCCCTAGTACTACTTAGTAGGATTGCTAGTCCATTTTTTTGCATTTGTACCACACTACAATATTACTACAAATGCACGTGTAATGATTTGTAGTACTGACGTATAGGGTATTCCCCGAATGATTTCCGTTGAAAACTGTGTGTAAACTGTGTGTAAACTGTGTGTAAACTATGCACAACTACATGCACTGTATATTCATAGTACACTTGAACTCATTATTTCAACTGACTTTACGCGTACGCGATACTACTACTACTACTACTACTAGTACTTGTACTTGAGTAGTAGTAGCCTAGTAATGATACAACATTTTCACTTGAAATAGTGAAACATAATTCGCCAAGCAATTAAGATGGCATCGTTTGGAGATGAGGAGGACTCCATGTCTTTGAGTCTGTACAACACGGTCCAGGGTTCACAGCCACTGAAACGTATCGAATCCTCAGTGCAGAAATTCACCAAGATTATTATTCCTACAGATTTGGAACGACTACGCCAACACAAAGCTAACATTGAAAAGGTAGTTACCGGTACACTTCCACAAATATTTATTTTATTACTAGGTTAAATTTTAATTATAAATATAATGATTGTATAAATTGGGAGTAACTATGGAATACCCCGCCACCACGTCCCTTTTCTAAAATGATCCTGGTACCCAGAAGTCACTTCACAATGATTCTAATTACAAGGCCAGGGTACCACACTAGTCACCAATACAGGAGTGGTGGGGTATTCTATAGTTAAGCAGATTGGAATACAAACCGCACTGAAACTAGTATGATGCTGTTGGTTAAAGACTAGATTTGCAGGTTCCGATTTGGCTGAAAATGGCTTCCAAATCAGCTAAAGTTAGTTTCTGATTCAGACTGAAGTTGGCTTATGATACATACGGGCGGAAGTTAGTCAAATCTAGCTAATGTTGGCTTCTGATTCAGTTAACAATGCCTTTTGATTCTGGCTGAAGCTGGTTTCTTCACTCGCAGCTGCCAATTTGGGAGTAAACAGACCAAACCTGTCCTAGGTCAAGGGACCAGCTTTTTTGTCCGTAGCATTCTTAATTTCACGAGCAAACCCTTTTGTGATGCATGCTGTTCTCACGCAGTCATAGAAGAGGATTAAGCCTTGAATTGAAAGGAAAGTAGGGTTAATTCGTATGTCAAAATGTATTTTCTTTGTTTAAAAGTTTCACAGACATAAAGACTGGGGGAGGTTAAACACAGAGCAAGTCAATGCAAGGTTAACTGTCCAGGTAGGATGATGATGAACAACTATCATCCTAGTTATTGAGCACTAATTTGAGCCTCAACCAAGTGCTGATCCTGATCTGTGATCTGTAAAGTCCAAACTTGAATTTGTGCTTGATAATTACGATAATTGCCTAGAGAGGGATTTTATATCAGGATTTTGTTTGGAGTAACTATAAAATACCCTGCCACCATGTCACCATGTCCCTTCTCTAAAAATACTCTTGTACCCAGACTTCAATTCATAATGTTGTCATACATTGGAGCAGACTATTCATAAAATGGCAAGTGGCAGTGTACTGGTTACTGACATCTGAACAGGACATATTGTTTTTCAGAAAACCTCATCAGATGCAAATAATAGATGGATTTGAGGTTTTAGGGACGTCATCAAGTTTCACTGTTGTTTTGTTGCTAAGCTACATTAGCCCACTTTGAGTTACACACAACCCCCAAATAATTCATAAAGTCAGCTCCTTTAACAAGCTTAACTAGTGAGTTGGCTTCTCATTTTCAGACAAATTTTCTAAATCTTAATTTTGTTTTATCAGCAACTCATGGCAAATATACGAGACATGGAAAAAACGAGGAGTCTTATTATTGAGACGGACCTTCCGACATTTGATAGTAGGGTCTCCCCTGTGAAGGAAGAGGCTATAAAGGCAGTCACATCATTCCTAGAGATCCACGATACTGAGCAGTGGCCACTGGGGGTGGCCCAACAGGTCACACCAGGACTTGAAACAGAGTCAGATTTGAGACAAAGACAGAAAAAAGAAATTTCTGAAGATTTCCAAAGTGAGTGGCACTAGTCTTGTGCATACTTTGTCAGGAATGTATTTCATTAACCAGTAAAGAATGTTAGTAATGCATTGAATATTTGGGTCGAGAAGTGCAGTGGATTTCACGTTGGATACGACAAAATAAAGAGAGCCCTCTTCAGATAATTTAGTTATTTTCTTTCTTTGAAAAATTTGTAATTGTGGTCCTGCAACTACATAATGACATGTTGATGTCATCGTGTCGAGTGGCCAAAATCGAAGGGTAGCGTGTGGCCGAAAATTGGAACCCGATCGGATGTACAATTTGGGAGATATTGGACCCCCAAAATGTGTCCATCTTGTTGTCCGTCATGCGACCCTCGGTACCAGTTACATTACCAAAACTCTCTTGGGCATGGCACCATCTTAATTGGGTGATGTACATGTGCCAAGTTTGAAGTTTGAATTGTTCCTGGAAGGGGGAATACTAAAATCCTAATGATCACACAATAACGTTTTGATAACCATCCAGCCTGATCTTGCCAAATGAAATGACAGGATAATGCCAACTGGCAAGATGCAGTCATTAATCACATGAATGATTCGATGACCTTTTGTTGCATCATTTTTAGACACAGAGACAAAAAGGTTGCATATTTAGATTCTTTTTTTTTATTTTAAGAAAAACCATGTGATGAACAACATTTGTAGGTTAATCCTATTGGAGAAATTTATCATTAACACCAAGCCAACTGTGACCAAATTTTGTACGCCATTGTGCAATTATCATAATCGAAAAAATTATTCAAAATTGTAAACTTTTGTCTCTACGTGTAGTTATTGATGTAGATGGTACGATGGAAAATCACGTCTCTGATGAGGAGGATGCCACCACACCACATTCGGAATCGCCAAAGGAAGCGGAACTAGCTCACTTGATGCTTCAGCAGGTCAACAAACAGAGCCAAGCATCTTTGAATTCATGGCTGAGTCTACAAAATGATCTTGTATCATTGAACACACTTGTACATGGATTTGCAACATATGTTCGAGTACGTTACTCTCTTTGTTGGTGTGGGGTGGGGTGTTATATGGCATGCCAGTGACTTCCTCTTCTCCATTACATTTTTAGTCCATCTGTTTAACTCGGGCTCTCATCATGTTTCTGAAACTAACTTCTTTATCGTCTTCTCATCGATAAATATCTTGGGGCTTGCAATAACAATTTTGGTAAAAAATAACTCATTTCAATTTTCCCCCTTGGGTTCTTAGTCCCTTTTTTTCTTTACAAAATGTTTAATGGTTAAGTATTACAAAAGTGACCTTTCCGTTTCTATCTTTGAAATAACTGAGTCAATTACATTTCAACTTTAAAAGTGTAGGCTCATGGTGGTTTTTTTTTTATAGTTTCTACAGAGAAATTTAATCAGTGTTGGTGATCAATGCTCTAAGATTGTTCTTGTGTTAGGTCCAAGGGGAAACGGTGGATACTATTACTGACAATATAGACGTGGCTGACCAGCATGTTGCCAAGGGACGCAAGCATCTCATCCAGGTAAATTGATATTCACCTCAGTAGGGAACCATAACATGTATATTGATATTGTTGTCTGAAAGTGCAAACATATTTACGATGTACTCTTATAGTTAAAAAAAAAAAAAAAGCAATAGCAAGGGAATTGAGAAGTGTGATATTGTGTCTTTTTGTGGGCTTAACATGGGGAAGTTAACATGGAATGGTAGTTTGTGGTTATATAGTTCAGTTATGTATCGGTACATTTTTAGTTATGACATATTTTCGGGTTGTTAGGGTTAATGAACTTCAGAACTTTTTTTTAGCATCGTAGATTGAAACCTTTTTAATGTTGTTTTTGTTGAGCTCAAACTGGTCAGAAATGTTTACCACGAAATACAGACTTTTAGCATTTATTTGAAGTAGGGGTTTTATTTATACATGTAGCTGTAACGTAAATCCCTTTCATATGGTTCGTTTTGGTTCATGACGTAAATATCAATGGCAAAATGAACAGAGAACATCAATGTTTGTAAACCTTGACTTCTTGAAAGTAATTTCAGACATTGTCAAAGCACCATACTCATATTTCCAGTATAATTAGCTTTACCCTGCCGAAAAAATGGCCCAAGAAGAGATATTGTTTTCGACAAACAATCTGGGGCACAAATTCACTGTTCTGCTGGTGTGATTCTGCACTTACGATCATGATTCTCTGCTTAAAATAGTGCTTATATCTATCTATCTATCTAAAAGAGCAAACCGTGTAAATGTATGAATGCTCCGAAATCAGAAACCATAACATATAGACCCCCAACACCATATATATTCTGAATAACCATGACCTCAGGGTGGTTCTGAATACAAAAAAAGGGAAAAAAAGGGACACGGGTGTGTTTTATAACCCAGGCGGCGCCGGGTTACCCCCGCTAGTTTACTATAAATGAAAAATACGTTCCTGCCGACCTGTGAAAAAGGCTTGTTAAGCCTTATTATTTTGTGCTGTTACAGGTTCCGACTCTTTGCTCACAGTAAGCAGCACTGTGTAAAAGTCTATTTATCTCTGTGCCTCCGTAAAACTTGGTCAGATCTAACTGTAATTATTGTTTTTGTCTTTACTCTCCTATCAGGTTTCCACCATCAAAGCCGCACTGCTGCCAGTAAGTGGTGCCATTATTGGCGGTTGTGTCGGTGGGCCCATTGGTCTCTATGTAGGCTTCAAAGTTGGCACAGCTACGGCAATAGGGGGCAGTCTCCTCGGCTTTGTGGGTGGCAAGCTTTTGAAAAAGCACAAAGACAAGAAAGCCAGTCTTGAGTTGGAGGATATGAATAGGGAAGAATCTGACTCGGTTTGTCAGCGTAGGGCATCCGATCCGGGGCAGAGGAAAAAAAGTAGATGAAGACTGTATTCGTTGGTGGACCTGTGTTGCGAGTTTGAGATAAAATCGGAGGGAATTATTTTATTAAACTGCAGTTTTTCGTGGATAAGACAATGGCTGTTTGCCAACTTAAAGAACTCCATAAGCTCGTAAAATCCTGTTGTTTGTATCTTGTTCTCCTGTGATACTAATATTGCAACTTAATTGCGAGTACAACCCAGCTGTGACTGACCAACTCTATCTGTGCTTTTGAACACTTTCCTACCACTATGTTGATGTTGTTGTATGTTAACTAACGACAACAAGTGAAGTGGCTATTTAGCCTAACTGTTGCATACAGCTGGGACCGGGTGTAGTCAGTCTATTTTAAGTGTGTTTGTTTGTCTGTGCATTTATTTGTACATGCGCAAATAAACAGAACAATGACTCAAGTTAAGTTTAGAATGTGGGTTTAGAATGGCACTAATTGCAGTGCTTTATTTGTGCTGGATCCTGCCGAAACATGATCCGGGAACCTTCCAGATTGGATCTGGGAACCTTCCAGATTGGATCCAGCACCTGTTTTGTCACTATCAAATTCTGTAAATATAATGTGTAAATATATAATGTTATCTGTTCTGTCATTCTTTTATTATTTGTTGATGTTACTTATAAACCGCCTGTTTGCCTGTGTTCGGGTGTACATAGCATTGTTTGTTATGTGATTCTTGTTGAGTTTCAGCACAGCAGAAGCACCTAGGTGTTGTCTGTGCGGCACCAGGTTTTGATGCATTCCGTGCAAACGCTCCGTAACATCCCCCCCACCGGTACCCCCACCGGCAGCCTCTCTGTGTTGCGGCACCTACTGATTTACGAATTAGCACTGAGCGCTCTAAATTATCTATCTGAGCAAGGTCTAAATTATGTTGCCCTGTCCTTCGAATGTGATGTTAATCCATACGGTCCTGTGTATTGTGTAATGCACATAATACAACTCATTAAATTGAAAAGGCCGGCATGATGCGGTTTCTGACACTATATATACTTGGATCATCATCATCTTTCAGGTTTCGTTGGGCTTAGCTACAGTGCTTATAAATCCGGAGAAATTATATTAATAAGAGTAGTAGAACTACATGTACTATAGTTACTAGCGGGGGTAACCCGGCGCCGCCCGGGCTATAAAACACATACGTGTCCCTTTTTTTATTTATATATTTTTTTTATTCAGAACTACCCTGAGGTCATGGTGATTCAGAATATATATGGTGTTGGGGGTCTACAATGTTATGGTTTCTGAGTTCAGAGCATTCATACATTTACACGGTTTGCCCTTTACGTATACATGTATATCGGTACTCTGTCCCGCCTTCAACAAATCGTCAAACAAATCCACAAACAATCACATCACGGCACCTCACCGACTTTACGTCATGGCAATTATTAAATCCACTGCAGGCAACGCCGTACGATTTTCTTGTGATGACGTAAGTGTATTGTGGTGCAGTGATGCGATTTATGAACGACTTTTGAACGCGGGGCAGCGGGGGACGCAAAGCACTTACAAAAAAGCAAATTTCACTTAGAAATCCTCTTCAAGAAAAGGAAACCGACTGAGTGTGTATAAACACAGATTCGTTAAAAAAGCCGAACATAAATTTATATTTCAGTAAGCCTTTAGGAACCGGTTGAACGATGCTATATAGGACTCACTCCTTGGTCCGGATCTACAGTAGATTGTTGCAGTATGTTCCACGCATATGTTGCATAATATAGCTCTAGTTAATTGTACATGTATAACGTACTGTAGGCCTACGTAAATATATGATGTGTAATTATCATTTATACATGTACGCTTATATACACGTGTACATATCAAATTGTTTATATTTGTCATATTTTTATATCATCGTTATACCGCGGATTATTAAAATTCAAGCGTTAAATTCTCATGTCGTGGCTTAAACCAGGTTTAAACCAGGTTTATTATTGTTATATTCGGCCCCTGAGAACGACATACAGATATTACAGGTACATTATTTATAAACAAGCCGCTGGGCCTACACTGTTTGAATAATAAACATGCAATGATGAATAAATACACTATGTAAGTCGGCTAATGTAAATGATTTTCTTCGTTGTGATAAAATCACAAAGGTGTGAGGACAATAAAGCCTGGTTTCCACATAATCGCCCGAATCGTCCGAATCGTCCGGATAGAACTCAGTCCTATCCAAGCGTCCCGGTCGTCCGAATCGTTTGCAACAGTACCAGTAGTGTTTTCATATGTTTTGGGACGATTGGCGCGATCGGAACGATTCGGGCGATTATATGGAAACCAGGCTTAAGATCAGAACCGTTAAAATCCGCACAAAGAAACATCTGTTTTATGCTACCCAACCAAGCTTAGAACATTACACAATGTCAATACGTTTTGAGCGCAATGCGCCTTTTTTGGCGCACATTTTGAATAATTTTTTATTACAACGTTTTGAACCACATTTTGAACTGACTACTTTTGAGCAGTGTCGGCAAACTCAGTTAGTTCCACACAGAAAAGGGGATATGTTTGCACTCAAATGAGGAACACTCGCCGTGCCACTGCCACGGAATACACTGGCACCAGTCACGGAAACATCCGGTGAGTTCATCAAACACTGTATTTGTATATTGGCCTATGTACATGTTGTTTTCTGAAATAGTAATATCTAATAATATCAAAGTAGTAAATTGTATATGGGGCTTTGTGTTTCAAAATTACACCAGTATAATTTTAAAATCTCACTAGCCTATATTTCTACACTTGTCATGTAGTCGAAAAGCTAGTTGCAATTCTGAAATATTTCCCGCTGCAAAACGAAACTCATTTCTACAAGATGTATAGACGAGGCAACTCGTGGTTATCTTGTGAGAATTACTAAATATTGTGAACATTATAAACACGTCTGAATGTGCCTAGGTCTTACCACGCCTACCGTACCCTAGAACAGAAGCACACTGGGAAATGAACATCTAAAAAAAAGTGCCCGTCGTTTTACGTACACCTTGCATGTACATTCGCGGGTACTAGGCCGTTTGATTTGTTGCTGTTTCAACATACACCGCCACGGTACCAACCACAAACAACCATGGGAGGTGAATTCATTTAGCATGTCATGGTGTTAGACGTAGGCGGGATTAAAGATTATGGGGTTTTCTGTGTCAATTAGATATGATCTTTTAATCTTAATTATTTAATCTTATTTATTGAACGAACAATATGCAACAAATTTTCCCCAATCCACTAGTAATATTGTGGTTTATCCAATTGAATAAGAAGGCGTATAATACAGGCCTACATGAAATCTGCTTGAATAGGAAAATAAGGGAATTAATGATGTTTTATTAACACTATACAGTGTGGTATTCTATACGTTTTAATAACACAAACTTGTAATCTTGATCAATCTTGAGAGATGTAAGGGTGGTATCAATATTGATTCATAATACGTACCTGCACATAACAATGTATGTAGGCCTACTAAATTGTTTTAAATGATTTTAATAAACCGCTTGACATGTTTAGAAACGAATTTTGCAGTGAATGGGTTCACACAATATACGTGTTATACTCCCCACACCACGCGGGCACTGGCAGAAAGGGCATCTTAAATTGCGATAAATACCAGGAACTGCTGTTTGGAATCAGAACTAGGTTTACTGAGGAGTATAACACTGACAGCCATCGCAATTATGTTATTCACTAGCCAAACCAATCCTTGAACGATTGGTTGTAACTGAATGATTAATGATATGCATACTCTCTACGTTGAAATGCAGAAGTAGGCTCACATATTTATTTGACTGAATTTACTATAGAAATTTAAGAGGGGGTATAGTTAGGCTATTTTGTTGTGGCTGTTTCGTCCGCGGAACACGGTGGTATCTTAGCTCTCTCTGTAAAAGTATTCGTGCTCTGTGACGGACTAACTTCGGCTTCGCTGGCCTGTATTAAAATGAAACACAATCAAGATGTTCACTCGGTAAAGTGATTAGCTCTTCCAATCAAATAGCCACAATAATCACAAAGGCTGCGGTTTAACGTTATAATAATTATTATGTGACGTAACATCTGAAGGAACCACCATACAACGTCTCCATAATTAAATAACTTCCAGAACTCATCATTGCCTACCTTCCAATACAATTTCATCTTAATATAACCAATAGTTTTAAAGTAATTTTTTTACAAACGAACGCACGGGCAATTACATTACCTCCATCCAACTTTGTAGAAGTGGAGATAATAACATGCATATAAGTATGTTCGTGTATAACGATGTTTGTATATACCGTACCGATCGTACCGTGTATACCGACTTTCGTGTATACCGACTTTCGTGTATAACGACGTTCGTGTATAACGACGTTCGTGAATACGGTCATCGGCCTTTTCTGGAGATAACGGTCGATGTGACATTATGACGAACTTGTTTATATAATAGAGACCCGTGTCATATTTGCGATCGGTGCGCAGTTTTGGAAACGTTGAGATTTTAAGACTCGAACCAGTGGTGGATCATAGTGCCCGCTTTGAACTGAGTTGGTATGTAAAACAAAAATTGACATCTCAAACCTTTTAAACAAGTCAAGAAAATACAGACATCCCAAGTTCAATAATTCACTTCAGGTAGATTTTGTCGGCGACATGTAATAACACAACCGAATAAATGTTTTTGTTGTTTTCTCTGCTGCTATTCGACTGTTTTGCTTGATTGACGATGTGTGAGCGAACTTTGTTTATTTATACACACAAAATAAGAAAACAAGTGGTGGATTCTGAAACTGATCTGGTAGAAATTAATGTGATTGCGGTAGGTCGGTAGATTGATCTCAAATCCGGTGGACTATTGGACGTTCCGGTACATAGGATGTCTGAAAATATACGGGCCTCCCTTGTAATTAGAAGTGTTTAAAAAAATCAATGAAAGTGTAGTGATTTGGTAGATGTTTAATATAGTGGGATTCAATGTTTCAGTTAAATAAATCACTGAGATGCTAGGAATGTAATTCACGTGACGGTGCTGAAAGGAGATAACATTGTCTAGATGATAATGAGTTATATCCACACTTAACACTCCTCAGTGATAAATTATATACCGGTGAAGCTTCGCTAACTGATACGGCTACAACGATTGTTCAAATAAATACCACTTGTTAAAATACCCCACTTTCCTTTCCATGATGTATTTACGACACTATACGCCCTGTGGGAATTGTTAGGCCATATATACCCTGGAGTGAGATAAATGTACATTAACCTTAGCTTTCGGTTGGTACACTGAGCAGTCGCTTTCATCACTTCCGTCATGACAGTGTACCTCGCCGTCACACAACCATTCGTCCCATATGCATTGTTCTCGATCACGGCACTTAACTTTCTGAGAAGGGCACACTGTCTGTGCTGTATGGACAACCGTGAGACAAAACAACTTGATCAACCACTGCTGGAAAATCGTTGCCATTGACATAGGGGTATAATTATATACATTTTATTTGAAACCAGTACTCAATACAGGCCTAGTTCTTTTCAAAGATTGTATGTGAAAGGATCATGTACAGGTGTATACTGAGTTTACAAGCATCTGTATTGACCCAAAAAGTTGGTAAAAACATGCAGGTAAAAGACAATTACTATTATATTAGGCCTATAGTCTAATTATAACTATACCACAATTCCATTCGTCGCTGCCATCGTTGCAGGCATATATCCCATCGCACCTGAGGTGTTCTATATAGCACATGGTGCCATCAGCACACATTTTATGTGTACACTCCCAAACTGATGATGAATTATTCAGCGACACTGTAAAAAATACCATTATGAGGCATACATATTTTGTTTGGAACGGTGCAAAGTAACCATGCATGTATGCGCCAGTATCCATCATGCGCGCGCAGCCAATTTGGCTTAGTGGTGTAAACTATTTATAGCTTTGTAACAACAGGGTAATGGTTCAAATCCTATACGACGAACTTGGTTCTCTATCTCGTGAAGTGCCCATCGATAGTTTCTTTTGGGTAATCTATCGGGCTCTGTCTGGTTTTTATGTGAAAATTTGTTTATTCCTGTGCTTTCTAAATTTCTTGTCAATGTTTTGATTGTATTGTACGTGGATGTATGTTTCCAGGAAAAGATTGTAAATGTTTTAAATGGTCTACATAAAAATGTGCTCATCATGAGGGTCATGTTTAATGTAAAGCTCTAACTTTACGTAGACCATACAAACTCTATTACTAACGGCCATCTATAATACAGCATTTCTTTTTTAGTACCATTAAACCCCAAACCCCAACGTTACCTTGGTTACGAGAGCAGTTTAGCTCATCACTACCGTCTGTGCAGTGCATCACACCGTCACATCGAAGGGATCGTTTGTAGCACTGTAGGTTGTTGGCGCATTTTGTGTACCCTAGTTCGCACTGGTGACCAGCTTCAGATATAAATGTTCGGACACATGATACATTTACTGCGGAACGAATACTATATTATGTAACCGGGATTATAACTCTTCTACACTTCACCATTATCATCAATACATCCGCGTGCAGTTGTAGTATTAAATAGCAGTAGTAGCGACAACGATGCAATAACGGTTGCAGCGGCAAACATGGTGCCGCAACAAAAGTAACGACTGCATGTGCAGCAAAAAATACTCATCTACAAAAGCTGGAGTCTCGATTGTGGTCGTCGTCATGTCATTGTCATCGTCGTCACCATCATCATAAAACAAAAGAAAAATCCATTATTGATATTGACATTATACATCTATGTACAAGTCGCTTTGTAAATTAAAAAAAAAACCTACCGCAGTTTTGTTCATCGGATCCATCACTGCAGTCAACGACTGCATCACACGTGTACTGCGTTAGATAGCACTGTTTCTTGTCGGCGCATTTCACCTGATCTTCACCTAAACATTCTTTGTTTTCTTAAAGGAAAAATTTAAAGACCAATGGCGGAATGAATATTTAAACAATTTACCATGTTTACATTGGAGAAACGTCGTAATTTAAGTCAAATTCATGTGTTGTCATTAGAATTCTACATGTTGCATTTAGTCATGTTTACATTTTGTAATCGAACAAAGGGACAATGTGATATTGTTCGAATTAGAATTATTCTTATAGAAAACATTATTGTAAAAACGTATTTTAAATGATGAACAGTAAGTAAACGAACACACGTTACATACGATGGCAATTTTGTAATCAGAACGTTTAACATCAAAATCGAATATTTATCATGTTATAATAAAAACAGGTAATTCACTCAACTAAAACTTATAACTTCCTATAAGGTAGTGTTAAGTGTAAACTTTTATTTACCATTGCAGAACGTCGTACTACTTTTCTTTTGTTATGATGAACTTTTTATGGACGCATAGTTTACTCTTCATAGATGGGAAAAGGGTTACATCCCAACATTTATATAAACAAACTATTATGATATTATTACCACAGTTTCTTTCGTCTGAATTATCTCTACAGTCTACTTGGCCATCACAAGTGCGTGTAATGTCAAAACACTGCCACTGGTTACCGCATTTCATGTAGGTCTTCGCCGGGCATGGGTTGAGCTCTGTGGTAGCATTTAGAAACATAAACGGTATATCTAAATTTGAAGATATGCAAAACTATTGTTACTGTTTTTGCCAACATTGCTAGGTAGGCAATTAGGAAACTGCAAGAAAGCTAGCTATAATTTCCATTGTGTATAATGTGTAGAGTAATCTGTGTAGAGTAAAATGGCAAGTTCAGATATGAATAGGGCATAGCTTTGGAACGTCGTGCGTATCCGACTTTAATTTGCTAATCGGAATGATGTTCGATGTTGTGCTGCTGCTTTATACGTTTAGAATGGACCTTTCCGGGACTGCCATACTTACCGCACTCTGCTCTTATTTCATCCCAGGCATTCGGACAATCGATGTATCCGTCGCAAGCATAGCGTTCGTCGTAACACTGGCGAGTATCGCCGCATTTCAGGTAACCAATTGGACACTCGAAGGAGCGAGATAACGGGCCTGTAAGATTGGAGGCGTGAATAAGCGCCAGTACGCAATCGTTGCTGTACGATTTCGCGTTCAGGGCACTCATCACAGGCGGAGTATACCACGTCACGGGTGGAATATGGGACGTTTTCTTCATCGGTATTCCGCCGACGTGTTGTCCTTGCTCTCCCACAGGAATTTCTGAATCGGTTTCATAGGTGAGAAACGAAGATGGGAGAAAAGGAAAAGGGGAGAACGGGAGAGGAATACATGCTCTATTTAGTCACTCTTTACATGCAACAAGACTGTGGAATAGTGGCTCAAGGTGGCGGGTCTGAGAAATTATGTGTGCATCCACGTACACTGACATTCGTATCACCTGTTAATTTAAAAATGATTGATACGGCAATATTATGGTGGTAAATGTTATCCGCATCGGACCAACGGTGATTGACTATAAATATAATAAGCACAATAGGTGAGTAGTGCGGCATTCAAAACATAATATCTGGGCGGAATATCCGGACAGGTGAAACGAGTTTCATTGTGCAGAGCGCCATCAAGTGTCTTTTTGAACTATTTCGGGGGTCAAGACCTTAATTTACAGCCGATTCATTTTCAACATGAAGTAACAACAAGAACAATAACACGACAGGCAACAAAACGACGACGACGACGATAACAACATCGATGATGATGATGATGACGACGACGACGACGACGACGACGACGACGACGACGACGACGACGACGACGACGACGCATTAGCAACAGACTACATGCAACTTATAAAATTAAACATTGATAAAAATAATACAGTCGCATAAGATGTGTTGCAAGCGTAGGTATTGTTATAAATTGATAGTATACACGAAATCATAATTAAGCTAAATAATAATTCCATCTTAAAGACGATCTTTTGGTAATCATTTGTGTAATAATAGTATTTATTTGTTTATTGCAATATGTAATACTTTTAGGCCTACTGTTTTCCGTAATAATGGTGTATACAAATTTGAGGCATTGCTAGATTTGGATGATGAATGTGTCAGAAAACGCCCGGTGTTCCGCGTTTTCAACAGGGGAAATTATTTAACTTTACAGAACTGTCAATAACTTGCGTATACAAAGAAAGAGATCACATCCTGCAGCGATGGGTACTCTGAAACCGAAATGCTTCACAACCAAATATCACTCAACATAATGATCCTTTCCCAATAAATCACGAATGTTAACTTACTGCAGTCCAGCTCATCCGTTCCTGCTGGGCAATCCGGCTGTTCGTTGCACAATAAAGACTCGGGGATGCAGCTTCCGTCCTCGGCGCAGCGAAACTCTCTGGGCTGGCATTCTGCGCTGCGTTTGATGGGGCTCGAGCGTCCCCTGCCTAAAGCAAAAACGACAATATATTTTGTAGCATTGTTTTATAATTAGGAGTCGGGTAATTGATTCCACACACGATACAGATTTATGGTGTACAGTGCCGTTTCTAGATTTGTTGGGCCCTATGTAATATGTTGTTTGGGGGTCCTTATAGTTGTGAAACTATGGTAATGGATTCCTAGATATTATAGCAGCTTGGGTAGAACCCTGATGGCTTCGGGGCCATGCAACCGCATAGTTCGCATAATTATGCTGGATGTATCCACTAGCAGGTCACGAGATTCAGAAACGAATGCTCCAGTGTACAATTTTCCAAGTTCAAATTATTTAAAATCGAACTTATTTGTTAGGGCTACGCTTGGCATAATTACACGAGACCAAGCCTTTTTTATCAATATATTTTTGGTTTGAAAATTACTTTCCAGGCAAAACAGCGTCTTTAAAGTGCCAGTTTGGGTGAGGGGAGGAAAAGCCAACGCCATTTGACGTACTTCGAGTCACTAAGATAGATTGACCTTTTTACGTATTATATTAACTCACATATAGAGCTCTACTATAAGAGAACAAAGCTCTCACCATTTCGTCGCGTTTAAGCAGACAAACAAACAAACAAAAAAACAGCGGGAGGAATATCAAATCTCCAACAAAGTCAAGAACATCGTATCGATTTATTATAATATTGACAGTGAGATTACAAAATAGTCGCATATTCGACAAACAATCGACTGCAAACAACCAGGGCCCATATTCATAAAAGCCTGCTAAGCCTAGTTGGCAACTAAAATGGTATTTAGCTGCTTACTAAGCCTAGTTGGCAACTAGTTGCTATTCATAAAAGCAAACTAGTGTTAGCAACATTCTTAGTTGGTAGCTAAATGTAGCAGAAAACAAGAGCACCTCTAACTCCCTAGTTGTCAACTAGAGTAAGGCCTACATGCTTTAATCATTCCCTCACTGATCACGGACAAAATGGCACGACGAATCATGGAATTGGTAGAACTTCGTCGTGCTAGACGCAGAGAACGGATATTTCATGACAGAAGGAATCCATTGGACTTTTCAGTGATATACAGTTACAACAGCGATACAGATTTTCACAAGAAGGCATAATGAGAATCACTGATATAGTTACACCCGATATTGAACATGCCACACGAAGGAACCATGCTCTCCAACCCTATGAGCAAGTCCTAATTGCACCGCAGTATTATGCATCAGGGACCTTCCATATGCTTGTAGGATCTCCAATCCAAGTGTCCCAGCCCACAGCCTGCCGAGCGATTCATCGGGTGACCAATGCACTATGTAGGAGAATAGACGACTTCCTGAAATTCCCAAATGAGAACAACTCCGCCGAAATCAAAGATGGATTCTTTGACGTGAGAGGCTTCCCAGGGGTAATTGGGTGTGTTGATGGCACACACGTGTGGATCATAGCACCCCGTGAAAACGAAGTTGACTTTGTCAACCGTAAAGGATACCGCTCCATAAATGTGCAACTCATTTCTGATCAAAGGTAGTTTCATCAATGTTGTGGCAAACTGGCTGGGCTCAACACATGACAGCAGAATCATCAGGAACAGTCAAGTGTGGGACAATATGGAAGATGGGATAGTCCGTGGTTGTATCCTTGGTGACAGTGCGTATCCATGCCGCAACTGGTTAATGACACCGCTCTTTAATGTGCAAGGGTGTTGGTCGAACAGAAAATTGGAAGGTGGAAACGTAGATTCCATCTATTACATTTGCAAAGTCGAATGATAAACCCAGAGTCCACCTGCAGAGTTATAGCTGCAACTGCTATTTTGCATAACATTGCAATAGGGAGAAATGAGCCATTGGGTGAAGACATTGCAGAGGTCCAAGTGCAACCGCTGCATGAAGACTACAGTGGAGAGTTCAATGGACCAAGAGCAAGAGCAATGTTGATTGCAAATAGGTTCTAACGAGGATCTTAACACAAACATAACACATTTGGTTTCACAACATTATTTATATAAACAACAAGTTTTAATTATACTATGTTTCAAACAAGATGTTTGATTATTAAATTATATATGTATGGAGTTTTTATACTCATCTTAAGAAATGGACTTTGTGGACGCACAAGAGTGCTTCCTAAGACTGCAATTAAAGCAATTTGTGATCGGAAGAACAAAATGGCAACTATCCATTGTTAATTTTGTAGATTTGTATTATATTGCTTTATTTACTTCTTTCACGTGTAGTCACCTCAAAGTAATAACCGAATGTATTTCCTTTGGTTTAATAAAATGAAAAACATAATCTGAGTAGTTGGTATTCAACATTTCAAAACGTATAGATGCCAGAAAATATTCTTCGCTTGATCACATGTCCTCCTCTTGAGCACATAAAAGTTGATTTATACATTTGAATGAGTCATTCATCTATTCATAGATCAAAGAAAACTCCTTCTTCATTTGTTACAGTAGGGTTTCTCAACTTTGTTTTCAGGAGCTCAATTTGAAGCTGTAGTTTCTGCTTTTTTTTAAAGCAGGTTCTCGCGCTTAATCAAAGCATTGTCGCGTTCGATGTCAACAAGTTCTTCAAATAACTGGTTGTGTTGACTCTTCAATTTCTTACTGGATTGACGGCCTTTTCTGGAGTGATGTTTTGATGGCGTGTAGACATGCTAGAGGTTGATGCTGTTTGATCTCCTTCTGCCGTTAGCTCTGTGAAATGATAAGATGAAAAAGGTACATACATTACCAGTTTATATAGATTACATAATGTGTGATTATAGATTTTTTTTAATTCTATTTGTTTCTCATATTCAATCGTTGTATTATGCATCCTAGATTTAATTATAATTATTGACAATTTTGTAATACTTGTACACAATTATATTCATTTATAAAATAAGTAAAAGTAAAAGAGGTACTCTGCACAATGCTGTGTTATTATAATTTATGGATATATAGTTTTTAAGGAGTGTTATTCACTCACCTTTTAGATGGACCAACTGTTCACTCTACTCCTTTCAGCCCTTGAAATCCGGGACTATCTTCACATAAATCTAGTATTTTTTGCTGCGCTGGATTTAGTTCCTTGGGTGGTTTGCCTCCTCCAGTAGCTTTCCTTGCCTTCATAATAACTGTGAGACACTCTCTAGATTCCGATTTTAATTTAGTGAGACGATTCTTCAAATCGTCCAAGGATCTAGAGACCTCAGTGAATCTCGAACTATGTTGGCTTAGTATGGAAGCCCACGCTTCTTTCTTCTTTTTATTTGTATTTGCATCCTTATGCTTAGCATTATAAGTACAGTTTTGAACTCCTCAAACTTCTCTGCCAAGACTAGAACTTCCCCTTGGGAAAAGTTAGGTTTCCGTGGTCTTTTAGCTGCCATTTTTTTATTGCTGTGGTCGAAGGGATGCAATGTATTATTGGCCTATACGTTACTACGTAGATATTTCATTGCATGAAGTATAGGCCTATAATATACAACAGTCAGTATGTAGGACCATGGAGGAATACACAGTGCATATGGATTCGTGCAGCACATCTGTCATTCTATTGTATCTAGTGTTATTGCATTGCGGAAATAACCATAACGCCCAAAACACCTAATTTAGCACTTAACTGCATTTTCCTAGCTGGCAACTAGTTAGCACGATTCTCAGCGAGGTTTTATGAATAACAATTTAGTTGCCTGTTAGTAAGTTGGTAACCAAGCATTTTAGCATCCAACTAGGGCCTAGTTGCCAGCTAACTTAGCAGGCTTTTATGAATATGGGCCCAGAACTTATAAGCAGAATGCTAAACATTAGCTATATACTGCAGCTAACTATATAGAAACGCACAGAAAAAGCATGTAGCCGAAAGCATATGTGGCTGATGGGACGGCTAGAACTGTAGTGACAACCAATTAATGCTGGCGCTGTTTCTGTGGCTTTTTATAAGCTTAGTTATTATAGGAGATCAATCAAAGTGTCATGTTGTTTGCAAATCTCGGTTGTTTTATGACACACATAGTGTGATGTACACACTGATCTCTGAGGTAAAAACATTGTGCCTACCCGTATGCTTTTGGCTTGTGTAATCCGTCATTAGCAATTGTACCGGACTAGTAGTAGCCGGTGGTTAGCCCCAGCCTAATTTACGCTTCAGGCCGTAGCTTGTTTAACGGATACTCGCGTCCCCCACAAAATCAAACTTAATTTGATACCGTCGCCCTGGGATTTTTATTCTGAGACCGTCCTACGTTTTATTCTCCCCACAAAACCCCCACCCTTGGCGCGGTATGTCTACAATAGTGCTTGTTTTCTAGTTAATTTTGTTTTGGTATGGATAGAAACTCGTGGGAAATCGAAACAAGCTCAAGATTCTGACAAGGTGATCCAGTGATTATAGGGTATATAGTTCCAATGGGATTTCCTAACAACAATAACAACAATTTGTTGCAGGGGGATCGTGTAGTCTATGGGATGCGTCATCGACTCTGGGGGCGATTCCTACATTTTTTATTAAAAGCCATACTGCACTAAATAACATCTGGATAAATGTCATAAGCGTCACAACATGTCTACAATTACCCCGGTATTCTATAACTTAGTTCAGCTCAAACGCCTTTTGAGATGAAAAATAAAGCAATGACTAGCCCTAGTGCGGGACGTCTTATTTAGTTTCGTGCCAGTTCTTTCCGGGCCGTCATAGAATTATTTTAACAATGACATGTATTTTGGAATTAGATCGGGGATCAGGTTGGTACTGCCCTCGGAAGCCGTTGGCTTTAGTTGCGCGGTAAAGTAACCGAAAGATGAGCAAGCTATGGTGCCGAATGGTGCCGAATTATGTATTCTCAGCTGGCAGCATCAACACGTTAGAATATAGAATTTTATTAGTATATTTATAAACTGTTTACAGGCCTGTATTAACAGTCTGTAGGTAAACTAAAATTCAAAATATATATATGGACTGCATGTGTTACCATGTTAATGGTTCGTTCGCAAGGGATTAAAGATTGCACTGTTCTGAAATTTTCCGAATGAACTATTAACATAGCGGAAAAGGCAAACCAGATACATGTATTTGGTATGCCATGAATTCATTATATTAGATTTATAAATAGACTGTAAACACTGAGATGTTCATAATTGTAACGTGTTGATGCACACCTACGTTACACTGCTAGAATTACATGGAGGTACATCATTCCGAACACGGATATAATTCGCCATATACCGTAGTCCAACCACCATTGCTTTAGGCATATTTGTCATCTAAGAAAGCGTTTTGAACCACTAGATGGGTCCAGCCCGATGTTATTAGACGCAGAATATGGCCCTAGATATAATTTTGATATAACCACTATTTGTATGCATGGATGACCGTTTGGCGATAGGGCACCCCACATCAAGTTCGCCTGACTTTAAAAAGCGCCATGCATACGTTTCCAGTTGCACCCGAATTTTACTTGTCACTTACGGTCATAGATTGAAGTATCTATCCGGACGATAATACTAATCTGCGTAGGCGAGACAAATCCACCCGGACGAATAAGTATTAATCCGCAATTTTGGCGGGAAACTAATCCACCCGGACGAAATACTAATCCGTTCGGACGGTTTAAGTTAGTTTAACCGGTGCATCAGATCCGAGTGGATTAAGTAATTTTAACTTCCGACAAAAAAGGCATTAGCTTATACATGTATACACATATATGTACATGTACTGTACCACGACATTACCACGGCTGGGGGCGCCTGAATATTATTAGTGCAAAAGTTCGTGTACATTATATTCAATGCCCATTAGGTATTTACAGTTGCATGTACCATTAAATAGGCCATCATGCACGCGTATTCTTGTGGAGCGCCGTAATCGGTTTTCTGGTTAAAATCGCGCGTATTTTATGCAGCACTTTGCATCACACGGCTGAACTAGTTGCAGGATGCACATGCCTATAATAGACCGCAAATTGTTTTCATGGAGACGCAAAGATACATCGTGATGTTGATATTATTATAACGACACTGGTAAATTTGCACCATAGAGCTAGGTGCTGCCATTGTATAATGGCTTAGCTTTGATTGTGAACAATTCGGATGAAAAGTGGCGCTATTTGGGTTTCTTGCAGTTTTCGTTTGAAGCTTAAAGATCTTGGACACAATGATAGGGCTTTCTCTATCGCTTCCCTAAGTGTAGTGGAACATGCCTCCAGAGTCCGGTTAACTGCTTCAAATCTAGTCGGAAACATTTCTTTGTTTATCAGCCGCGTAGCGGTCGACCTGTTTTTGATTTAGCCACCCTGTGGTGCATAGACCTATGGTGAACAGAAGGCACGATAGCATCTCAACCGTGCAAGATACAGTTGACATAAAAATGAAGGCCAACTTTGAAGATGAGTATGATGACAGCATCTACGGACAGGCTATAATTTTTTGAAATTTAATTATTTAAATCGTTAACAATTACCCCATCATGATCTTGTGCAGCCAATGTGGACGAACTGATTTTTCCAACGTGGGAGCTTAGCCGTTACGATGGGACAACGCCACCACGCGGCCGTCGCCCGTCGGCCGTCGCCAAATCCCGTTGCGAAGCTTTGTGCGTTACCATGCGCTGTGTAGGCCCCGGTTGTATACCCTATTTGCGACTCTATTATATATCATGTACAAATACTCTTTTTTATGTATATGAGTCGAGCTAAATAATTAATTAGTGTAATTTGGGCTGTTACCGTAGTCACATGTCCGTTACTCTCAAAACCAGAACATCTGTACACTGTCGACAAAAGTTAGTCAATTTGACTAATTTAAGTTAGTCCATCATGGTGTCTCATATGACCAATTTAAATTAGTCATATACACTGGGTGACAAACTTTAATTATTCAAAAATGGACTAGTTTACATTAGTCTCGTGACTAATTTCAATGGTGCCTCATACGACTAACCTGTTAGTCATCTGACCTGTTTA
>JAVCKS010029108.1:0-12557 GCA_032273685.1 Pteraster tesselatus | reverse complement strand
CGGTCGTTGTGTACAACTTTTCAGCATCCGCGGTAAGCAAATGAGTGGTCGCTGGTCGCGTTGTACAAGTGGTCGTTATATGAGGACGATTTTGTACGTGATTTTTGTAGGGGGGAATTTATGGTGGTCGTTGCGGACAAGCGGTCGTTCTTTGCAAGTGGTCGCTAAGGCAAGTTTGACTGTACATGTACGCCAGCCTGAGTATATCGCATTTTGTGATATACATGTACTGGCAAGCTTTTAGGCAGCCAGCCGTGCAGCCGTGTTTAGCACGGCCAAATTAAAAAAAATCACGGCCTATTTCGGTTTCGTTTTTTTGTATAAACTTTCAAATTTTTTTTTTACATGCACACCTTGTTTTTTTCGATACACACCCTGTTTCACTAATCCTACCTAAAAGCTTGTATACTGGCGAATATCAGTGATTATAAAAAATCATCAAATGACCAAATGCCATACAGAATTCGGATTTCAGCAATAGGTGATATATTATATGTGACTGACACGTTACATCAAAAAGTACAAGTTGTCAGATGCGATCGATTCTAAGTTACAGGCGCTTGCAATTAAAAAAAAGGGTGAGTACACCTTAAGAAATTACACATAAATGCCTCACAAATCATAACCATTAGGTAAATAGCATGCATCTGGGGAGATTAACTGGCTTCATATGATTGGCTTTATTTAATACAGTTGATGAACAATGTGACCAAACAACCCCATCTCCACCATAATGATCATATTTGGATGTCTGATTGTCCTCACCCCAAATTTGTCCAAACATCCTTTAGATAATAATTACATCATTACTGCCTAGGAATTCATGTGAATGATTTAATAATTTAAATGGACTTCATAGAAAAGCCTTGCATCATTTCAAAAAAGGTTGAATGAACTTGTGGGCCTACATCATTCAAAAAGACACAGAAAGTTTGTGTACCCAAACTTATGACCGGTAGTGTATACATGTGTAAATAGTGGAAAGTGGTTCCTTGTAGCATGTATTTTTAATAAATCAATTTGTTTATAACAAATTGATTTATGATGTATTACTTAGAATCAATCATGACGACAGCTTGTACCTTTTGACACATCACATATTACCTATTTCTCAAAATACGAATTTGTTATGGCTCTATGAGAATCTTTCAAGTTAAAAATTACCTCTGCATTTATCGAGTTTTGCGATGGGCACAGTAGTTTATTTACATGAACGTAATGCAATACTAATCTCTACACGCACCATTTGTACATGTAGTTGTGAATATCAGCAAGATTCGTGTAAAGAACCTTTAGATAACTCACCCTGGTCTATCACCGCCTGACCATCAGACCCATCATATCGTGCCCGGTTGATCGTCCGACCGGAGATGTCCGTCCAGTAAATATACTCATCTTGACAATCAAAGCCAAGACCGATGATGGTCTGACCTGATCGGAACATGATCTTACTGCCTCTCTGGTTGGTGTTGAGGGGTAAGCGCATGATGGCCATACCACGGGCGTAGATGAGATCAACATTGGCAGTTTCGGGTGGAGCAATGGCTACAACCAAGTTAGAAACAAACAAGTCAGTGATTGAGTGCTCAAGTATGGAATGAAATACCATTTGGTTGCCATTTTCCTAAACATTAAACATAAAGATCCTTTACAGATGCACAACACCTGATAACATCCGTGTTATAAACCCCTCAAAAAAGTTCTGCAATTTAAGTTTGAGGGATGATATCTTTCTTGTTACTGATCTACATGTATGAAAAAAGAAACTGGTGTCATTTAAAAGCTTGATTATTCCTCTCTACAATGATTTTGCAACATTTCATTTCTGACCTTGCTGCACATTCAGAAGGACTGTGCATTCCATGATTGCATAAGCATCACAAATGACACATCACTGTAAAGAGGAATAATCTAGCTTGTCAATGACACCAGTTTCTTTTTTCAGTAACAAGAAAGATATCATTCCTCAAACTTGAATTGCAGAACTTTTTGGTTCTAAACATGCTGTTGTTGCTACATTTGGACATCATGAAAATATAATGCAAATTAAGCATTTTCTTCACTAATTACCATTAAGTCATAATTTTTTCTCTTTGAATTATTGAACGTCTGTGCATGTTTATTCGCGAACATGTAGTTTATGATCTGAATGATTGATCATATATAATTTAAGATTTCTTCCTTTCTGTAAGGTCTGATTTTTTTTCTCTAAAGAAGTCAATTTTCAATTGTGATGACACGGTGTTAGAAAATTCATCACTAGGGATGAGTAAGTAACAACACCAAGTTTCAAGATGTTGCTGTACGTACATGTACATAAGCTTATGTTCATACAAATATGCATTTTGAGTAGCAACTATTAAATAATGTAACTGCAGCTGAGAAATATAGAATTGATTCATGATTTTTTTACTTTGGTTAAAGAAGCTTTCAGGAAATAATTCTCAACCATGTAACTTGTTGCAATGTCATCATTATCAACGGTGAAAATACATGTACTTACATGTACAGTGTATCAATGTCTAATTCCAGTTTATACTTAAATCATTATGAGCAGATGAAACTTAAAGTAGTAGTTCTAGGGGGCTGCTAAGTTTTAATGATTCTGGTATTGTTGACTGCTTCTTGGTCCATAATTTCAATCGGCGAAAAAATTTGCCTTCATTATGGGGTAAATAGGATTTGAAATATCCGTTTCTATTATTGACTTGCTTACAAGTTGCGCGAATTCTCCTACAAATATTGGTCACGTGATGCTACGTCACCCAGGAAAATTGCACGGTCGCATAATACTATACTACTAACGTACTGCTACTCGTAGTACATGATATGTACGTAGTAAATGTACACGGACAGTCAGTTGTCTTCCTGGGCCTACGTCACATCACGTGACTATCGGAAAGGCCTCGAAGCAAGCATAAGCATTAATTAAGCAATGGAATATAATGTCGGTTGTTTTTCTGTTTTAAATTAGATTTAGTTAGATTTATTTGTATAATTAATTATTAGTTATTGTCTGATTTGTGTTTACTAGCATTTTGAGGAGGTAGAACTACATCTTTAGGGCAATTTAAAATCATAGACTTCTGGATCGGTCAGCCAATAAAAAACCTAAGGTACAAATGTAAGACAGAGACTGAAGTGGAGAATTTGAAAATAGAACTCATATTTTTGTATCATATTTTTTGTATGATTGTTTTTTTTGTATGCCGTGTGTCTGATCATCGGGGATGGATGGATATAGCTCAACTAAATGGACATAAACAGCATGAACAATATGAAGAATCATCATACAAAACAATGGTATACAAAATACAATTAGGCCTACTTTTCAAAAAAATTGCAAACATCTTTAGTCCTATTTTCTTTTGACCAATATACATGTACATTGAAATACGAACCTTTAATAGTCAATTTGACGAGCAACATTTGTCAAAAACTAACTGGACGTATAAATTGAAATTTAGGGTGCTGAGACCTTTTGACCTATAGAACTAGAGGATTAGGGTTGAATTCTTTTGTAATGCATTACAATTACCTGTACATGAAAATCCATCGCCATTAAAACCTTGCAAACAATAGCATGAAAAACTACCACGTATGTTGTAGCAGGTCGCATACTGATGGCACGGGGAACCAGACCGAGAACACTCATCAATATCTACATGAAAAAAAGACTGCTGACTGAGTTGTTTTAAGGATGAAAATACATGTACATGTATGATACTACAGTGGCTACTATCACAGAACAAGTAATAGAGTTATGAAATAGATGTTTCTTGGTAAGGGAATACAGCGTTGATTACAGATGACGTCACCACATACGTGTATGCAAAAGTACCCGGATGCATGCAAACAAACATTAATTCAACTTGGCTGATAGCGTGTTTCTGCAGTATTAAAAGAAAACTGATATTACTAATACTGATCGAGTTAGCAAGATCTCCAAAACATCGAAGATTGAAATCAACCGGCAAAAATCAGTTTTGATTGATAGGTATAGAGTTTGTTTTTATGATTGCTGTGATTGAAATAAACAACTGATCAATTTCCACTTCTAGAGGGCGCCAAGTGAATAAATCTATTTTTGGAACAAGAGTGCATTTATGATCAATACATTTGACATTGCTGTGCTTCTGTCCTCTCATGTTGATCAGCTCAGTGGACGTTGACATGTATATAAAGCTGTACCTACCGTCACAAGTCAGCCCATTGCCAGTGAAGCCTGATCCACAGATACACCGGTACCCACGCCCCTCGGGTAAACACTGAGCATTGATGTCACAGGAGGAGCACAGATTAACAAGGACATCTGGGAAGGAAGGCAATTCAAGGGTGGAAATAAACACTAATTAATGCACTATGTGCATATGTTACCATGCAGAAACCTCCTATGTCCGATGTTCAATGCCGAGTGCTTTGATATTGTATATTGTTGAAGTGTACGTGTGTCAGATCAGTTACAGCGTTCAATTTTTTGGGAAAGCAAAAACTGCTTTATAGCACGTAAGTCATGCGGAGGTCAAATTGTTGTTAATGCCTACTGCCGAGGTGTAAATATCTTTGTCATTTTGTCCTAAGCCCATAGTGGGACAAGTCTTGCACACTGTTAGCAAGGGCCCAGCTCTGCTGAGTATTCTTGCGAGTATACTGGCGAATATACTTTTTCTTTGAAAAATTATTCTTCAAATCTGAAGTTGATATTTGATATCAGTCAATGCCATATGTTGTTTTCTCTTCAAGTTGTGTGGTTATGCACTGATGCTGATAGAAGCTCAATTACATGGTGTGTATGTACCACCAATCTAACTAAACCAAACTTACACTGCACATGCCTTCAGATTTAAGGCACCTACATGTACAGGCCTACATGTATGTAGCACAATTGTTTTTTTGCAATTGACTGTTTGGTTGTATTGGTTATTAGCACAACTGTACGTAATAAATTTTCTTATTGGCTGTTTTTAATTCTCGATCGACAATCGAGTGATTGTGGCCTGCAAAGCAAACATCACTCGAAGCATGTATGCTTCCTACCAGTTAGAATAATGGAATAACAAAACCTACTTATGCAGGTGAAACCATCTCCTTCATATCCCTGCTGACAGGTACAGGTGTAGCCAGTCTGCTGGTCAGGAGAGCACACGGCATTGAAGTCACATCTATTGTTGATGCAAGGGTCGACATTCACAGCTAGACAAATCAACAGATCACACAATGTTGATGGGAGATATCAACAGATCACACAATGTTGATGGGAGATGGGTGTTTCCATAAATTAGGGCACCAATTTGTGACAGTGTCCCCTCTTACGTTGGGAAATTTACCACCTAATTACTTCTAATTGTTTAGAGTATTTGCAGTCGTGTTTGAATCAGAATCAAAAGGAAATGCTAACATTTTTATATTAAAACGCAACAATATTATTAAGAGTCATAATAATAAAATAATAATGGATCCATTTCACGGCGTAAGAGGGGACACCATCAGAAATTGGTACCCTAATTTATGGAAACACCCAGATACATGTATCAACAGATCACACAATGTTCATAGCAGATATCAAGATAGGTTGCTCTCATTGAAGAAACAGCTATTAGAGTTATGAGTGAATATTGATGGCCCAGGGAGTCACTCTCTCTTACAACTATACACCATCTGCGTTCTCATAAATAATACTAACCCCCTAATGCAATCAGCATATACTCAACCATACCCCCTATTGCGGAGCAGGGTACCAGTTGAGAAGAGGCCAAAAGGTACCCCTAACGGGAACGATTTGAAGCGTGGATGGTGTAGTGCCGTCATTTGAAGTGACCCCTCTGGGGTCATAGGCAAATAAAACTACATGTACTAGTTGTAATACTAAAATACATGTGCAACAAATTTGTTTGAGTCTATCCAGACTGACAAAGTCAGTACTTTTAAATTTTCAGAGACTGTTTGTGTCGTCTGGTTATTGCACACTCATACTCAGGAAGTGACATTATTCCAGGAATTTCACTCATTGCCGCATATCGACCAATCATGAGACTTGGAATGAGATAATGCTACTAGTATAGCAAATGCCACTACAATGAACACCACTATACTGTATACACTGGTATGCCAAATGCCACTACAATGAACACCACTATACTGTATACACTGGTATGCCAAATGTTCGGCTACCCAGAACATGAGCTGTTTGAACATGATGTTGTGTACACAAAATTGTGTCGCTGAACTTAGAATGACAGGTAACAATATTTGCCAAAATTCCAAGGGAATGTCGGTTAACGTTACTAACGATATAAAGTGACAGGGTGTTTTCCCCATTGTATTAAACTTTAATACTGTGAACAAAGGCACTTCTATTGATTGAATGGGCCCAATAATGTCTATGTGTTTGTAACTGTACTAACAGATTCCATAAAAAAGTCTAGTTTCCATATCTTGGGCAAGAAATGTGAACAGCATCGGAAATGAGAGCCAAACTAATTTGCAGCTACTCCAATCTGAAGCTACTATCAACTAATCTGAACCTTGATGCAAATGATCAGCAAAGTTTGTGATGGTTCGCGAATAACAATAATTTTGTAAATGGAAACATACACACATGTACCGATTTGGGTTGTCTGCGACACACTCACATAATTACTGTAGTTGCGATACATGAAAGCCAGCCCTAATAATTTCAAGGACACAAGGTTCAGTTCGTCCAGACAGGTCATAGGGTCAAAACTGCTATACCAAATGATCGGACTGCCATGCTACACTAGGGACCCTGTGTGTAATGTTCATTACAGTGGCATTTTGTTTAATCTACTTCCACAGCGACGTTTAAAAGCAGCAAAGTTGACTAGTGAAGGAAACAAGCTGGTTTCAGGCATAAATCCCAATTCTCCCCAGGTCAATAACTTGATGTCTAGCCATTACGGTAGTGCTACATGCTCTATGGGAACTACAATGTAGGCTTGAGATCTTTAGCTTGCTAATAATATTTCTTTTAATATTGAGAATATTAGATATTCCAAGCTGATCTGTTGGCCAAATAATAACCTACAAATTAGTTTTGCTCTACTGTCATGATATTAGGAAAAAATATTATCAATCTACTTATCACTACGAAGCCTTCACTGATGACAGTTATACGGCATTACAATTATTATTAATTAAGTACTTAAACATTAATGTGCTTTTTACAATACAAAGGTACATTAAATGTGAAGAGAAAGTCTTTGTAAAATAACTACTGGTGAGTGACTCACACTAGATTTCACACAATGAATGCCTAGGAAACTGGTGCAAATAATCAGCTATTAATCAGCACAAGAATCAACAGCAGAACCACAAATTAGAAAACGTCAAGTTTGCAAAGTATTTGTGGCTGTTTAATCGAGCCTCACAGACTTAACGTTGCATTACACTAATACTACATGTATTACTACACTACTCTGTAAAGATAAAACAAACCAGTCTTTAGGCTAAGAAAAACTACAAAGAAATGATTTCCTGACAGTGAGGATCAGCCGACTGTACAGTGTATATGAATATTTTACATACATGTACATGTATTGATAAAACAAGAAAAAAATGTACTACATGTATGTATTACACTAGATTAGCAATCTAAAATTTAATGGTAGTAAAAACTCTCTTTAGATCATGATATCTTGGATATCAAGCCAAACATCAAACACCGGAATACCAGCTAATTAACAGTGCTTGGATGTACAGTATAAACAGCATGGTACACTCAAGATTAATCAGTATTTCGTTGCTTGCTTGTTTGTTTTGTTTTTTTATAATTTACTTTCCAACAGGAATGCGAGCTATAAAATTTAACCAAAACGCCTGTTACCTATCTAGTATCAGATCACCATACACGTACGATGTATTTTGATATGAATTAGGCAGTGACATTGAGCAACAAGTTTATTAGGAAGTTAAAGGGGCACTAATCTCAGGGCGCTCTCATCCAGTCATAAGGCACAGATTCGAACCTCAACATTTTCAAATTTCCAAGACCACATGCATGTAAGGCAAAAACTGCAATTTCCAACCAGTAGTTATTTACTATAGTACTGGTACTACTGAACAATAGAAAAGTTTATTTATATTATCTTCAATTTACAGTGGTCTATCTTTGCAACCATAGAATGGCTTGCTCGCAAAATCATAGATGCTTCAGACAAAGTTTTCCACGTCAGTGCCCCTTTAAAGGAATACTATCACAAGAGAAAGACAATGTTTGCATGCCTTGCCAGTAATACAAATTTCAACACGTAGTAAATTTTCCCTCAAAATTTTATATATTTTATTTTGCCCAAGGCATGGACACCGCCATGTTTTTTTAAAGTAACGTAAGCTCGGCTGCTGTGTACGACTGTCAAAGTTTCTATTGCCATTGCCATTGTTATTATAAGATTACAAAAGCGCACAGTGCGTTATTGATCCACACTGTAGTGTGTGAGCAGTCAACTTTTCGGGTAGTCTACGGATACGTCACTGTGTAAGCTCAATAGAGCGGCTGAAATCAAAGTAGAATTGAGCTAATCGGCAAATAATTACAAGTGCAATTCTCATAATTGGAAAATGGTAGTATGTTTGCGGCAGTTGATGCAGCGATAGCAGCAATGTGTTTCTCTGATGATAGTGATCTTCTAATTACTGGTAAGCTCATATCAAGAGACATCATAAAGTATTAACCTGGGTAGCAAAGCAAATTGGCTTCATCAGGATTTTACACTACTGCCTTCTAACTATGATAATACTTTACGAAGGAAAATATTTGTTGTAGCGTACAGCACACTCTGATTAGCTTACTAAAATCCAACGATAAAGTGTTATATTTATAACAGTTATTACAAATATGAATAACTGCAGAACACAATTGAAAAGAGAATACGTGCACAGTGGTAGTGACGTGCGCAATCGCCTGAAACTATTGAGTATATAGCGTATATATATTGACAAACATCAACAAAAATTAAACCGTAAAACTACATTTATACACATGGTTGATTACAAATCACATTTTCAGTAATAACTCTTATATCGTTTGATTTCAGTAATCTTATGGTGTAAGTAGCAACTGCTGACTGAACCCCCCAAAATATCCCAGGTACCTCGGCATGTATAGCCATTTCCAAGGTAACCAGCGTAGCAATAACATCGGTAGCTCGTCCTGGTTGGTATGCAGCGGGCATTGTTGGAACACCGGTTGTCACGGCAACGGTAATCCACAACCACTAAGGTGTGTGTGCAGAAGATTTCAGTAATTGCTATCTTTCACTTTCAAATGTTAACATTATTATTGTTTGTCTATTAACTTACATTGTATAGAGGTTAATAGGTGACTGGGTCTATACAAGTCGTCCCTACATGTACATTTACAATGCAAAAGTCTCGAGCCTGGTTGATTAAGGGGATAATGATTAACTTCTCCGGTTTCTATAGCATGAAGTAAACGGAGAGTAGTACTCCCCCTGGATGGGTGGAAAGGTCATATAAAGTTGACTCTTGGCATGCTAGATTCCACAACAGTTGCCAGTACCCATTTATAAACCTGGGTAGAGAGGCAGCAGCAAGCTTTTAGGCAGCCAGCCAGCCACGCAGCCGTGTTTAGCACAGCCAAATAACAAAAATCACTGCCTATTTTCGGTTTCGTTTTTTTTTTTCCCCTTTTTTTTTTAAATTTATTTTCTTGCTTTAAATACTTTGTCAATCGTCATCATTGATATGTTAATGTACTGTACATCTTCATAGCATGTACATTGTACATGTAACTTAGTGCAAGTGAATAGACCCTTAGTTGTAAAATCTTGCGCTATGCCACGGCAATGGATCACAATTTTCTACATCACAAAATTGTATACGCACACCCTTTTTTTTTATACACACCCTGTTTCACTAATCCTACCTAAAAGCTTGGGCAGCAGTCAGGGCAGGCCTCAAACTCCGGACATGTAGATTGGGAGTTTAATGCACTAACCACAAAACTATTGTGCCACCATACCATGCCCCACCTTTCCACAAGTCCCTCTACATTATTAAAGACATATTCACATTACACATACATGTTACAACAAATGTTGGAAATGATGGATGCACGTACACATCCTATTTACTGTAAACAATAATACAAGAAGGGTACTCCATAGAGTGCATGTACAGTACCTCTAGCTGCATTATAAGCCAACACTGCGCATTCTCATAAAGGCTGGCTGCTTCATGTTTCACCCAAAAAGTGAAAGTCGAAGCAAACTGGCATAATGACTGCTATTCGCGGCATATTATTCCCATGAGTTAAACACTTTAACTTGCACGAATAATTCACCACAAATTTATAACGTCATTTTCACTTGATCGATTCATTGTTGAAAAACAATGCTCACTTATATCAAAGCAGTTTTAGGCACTAATTGAAAGGTGTGCTTAATACTTTGGTTCGGTAATAAGGAACAAAACGGATTCCAGAATCTGTATCCAGATCCAACTTTGAATCAGCTCTTGCCAATAATACACATAATGTCCAGACAACATTTGATCAAAATCCATCCACAATTTTGTAAACAGACAGATGTAAAGACAATGATGGGTGAGAGCATAACTCGGCTGGTGGAGGTAAATAATGAAACAAAACTCATTGCATGTATTGTGCACTTACCTTGACAACTGTAACCATTTCCATTATAACCAAGGTTGCAGTAGCAGTCATAGCCTATCTGTGTCTGTACACAGCGGGCATTAACATCGCAGTTGTTGTTAGCACAGTAATCAATCACTGCTGAGGTACAGGTAAAGAAAAGTACAAGTTTAGCAGGACGCTATAGTGTCAAGTGCATAGAATTTATGGAAAAATCTGGCATACACTGGCGTTAACCCTTTCACTACCTGTTTGTGTACAATGTAAGCAGCATTGCCTGGTATCCATGCCTATTTTTTTGTGGACTTTAGTTGCCAATGGTATTGAAAGAGTTAAAGCTGTATTGTCAATTTGAGAATATATATTTATTTAATAAATACTCACCACAATTATTGCCCGGACATACAGACATTTTGGAATCGTTTCCCCGCAGTGCCAATATTGTGTACGTGACTAGAGAGTATGAAAGTCATCCTTCTGTACTAAATACCTTTAGGTGTACATGCATCCTAATCATACTCAGCCTACCCAATACATTACGGTTTAACTGACCAACAACGATTCTAATGTATTTATTTCTTCGGTTAAGTTATAAACGTACCAGCAACTCTTGTGCATGTGTAACCGTTGCCTTCGTATCCCTGGTTACAGAAGCACTGGTAACCTCCCAAAAGTGGTTCACATCGTGCATTGTCATCACAGTCATTAAATATGCAGAAATCTGTAGTTTCAACTGTTACAAAATGAAGTGAATCCGATTGGACAGGGAATTAGTTAAAACCGCCCATAGTATGTCTCAAAGCCCAATTGAACATTTGATTTAAGTTTGCAGTTTCTCGTGTTTGTTTTCATAAACTAAAACATGCTTGTTATTTCAATTTTCAACTAGATATTAGATCAGAGAACTCCAGGCCCCCATCGTGTGCAAACCTACATGTAGCTCAGTCGCCATGCGCAAACTAATTAATGTGGCCGAATGTACGTGGCTAAGAAATAGCGGCGGCCATTTTCCTCCACGAGCCAATGACATTTTCTTGCACCCATACCGTCTATGTACCGTGTCCAGGCATCATCCTATCCGTTAACAGTGCTAAATGGCCTGTACATTCATTGATGTGAACAGCACGCTGTTGGAAAGTTTCAATTCTACCAATCTCATAAGAAGCCAACCCCTGCAGGGGGGGTCTCTAATTAACAATGAAACAACAAAGGTTTTGATCTTTCAAGAATTATATTCAATAGCGATATATACCCTGGCATGTATATCCATCACCACTGTAGCCTTCGTTACAGAAGCAGTTATAGCTAGCTTGAGAGGAGGCTACACAGCGGGCATTCACATCACATGCACTAGTAAGGCATGGATCTACTGGTGTGGCTGTGAAAGAAGGCAAGCATGAGGCAACAGATTAGGAATATGATGGGGGAAAGTTGCATTGCAACTATCTAATCTATATACATGTATCTATAATATAGGGTGTTTCTTACATCTACCTGGTTATTCCAAACCCACAACCCATATATACATGTACATTTGACAGTTTTAATAATTATGTGCTAATTTTAATAATCATTGGGCACACTTTTGTATACTAGTTATCTCTCCGCCATGCAAAGTGTTTACAAAGTGATTGCAAAGTGTTTACATGTACCTCATTAGCATAATTACAAGTTTAGCGCCACTTACTACGCCACATCTTAACTTTCTCAAAAAAAGATGAAACCCTCGACCAAGTAAGACATTATGTCTTCATCTGTACTGTTTTACAGTGTGCACTGAATAAACGAATGCAACCACAGGAAGCAGTGTTCCTCTTATCCTTTATAATTGTGATTTTGTCACATATATATACAGTGATGATTAAAAGTCCCGATACCAAACGTGTGCACACGCTCGCAGCACACGCGAGTGCGCTCGCGACTCGCT
>JAVCKS010029019.1:0-28231 GCA_032273685.1 Pteraster tesselatus | reverse complement strand
GCTTTACATCCCATCCGAAGGATGGAGCAAGTACAGTTAAGTGCCTTGCCCAAGGACACAAGTGTCACGGCCAGGATCTGAACCCAGTACCTCAGACTCTGCAGTCCAGTGCACTAGACCACTCGGCCACAACACCCTATAATCCTTTATATCTTGGAACCAGTGGTTTAGTTTTAAAACATTGTGATTTATTCAAACTTTCACATTGTTGTTACTTTGTAGAGGCTCTGTGGACTGTGTCAGGCTGATTAACGAAGAGCATTTCATCAGTGGCAGTGATGATGGGTAAGCACGCTTTAGCAGTAGACTACTGGTAAAGGTGGGCTGTCGTGACACGTGTAATAGTTCAGGGGAGACCTTTCTCGAGCCCCAGGGTCCATGTACAATCTAGCATGTAACAGAATGTGGGAGTGAAATATTCGGATATAAATATGTAAAGAGTCTGAATATCCACAAGTACTGTACCATCAACCTGTTTGTTTGGCAACTTTCTACACGCTTCATTGTGCCAGGTCATTAAGAGATAAAATGGGAACGAATGGAACAGCTAATCAGGTGCAAAAAAAAACATGTTTTATTCGTTACTGCTCACATACTTCGCAAGAGTAATACAATTAATATATTATATTATATTATATTTTTAGCGTATGAAAGTCTTGATATCCACCATGGAGTTATACTTACAAGAGACTACCTTTTCGGATTATATTATGATGATATAACTTTAGGATATGCTGGAATAGAAGGTTAACATCTGAAATAATGTAAGATTTTAAAATCGATTACCACTTCAAATTTTGACTTTCGATAGTCATACTGAAAAATAGCTTTGTGCGACTTTATCCTGTTTCTTTGGTGACAGGTCGCATTTAGTTGCTCAGTATAACACTGAGTTAAATAAAAAATAATGCAACTCGGGTAGAAATAGGACCCACAACTTCTTGCCCTCTGTGACACAAACTGCCTGAAATTAATATTTAAGGACAATAGGTGCACTATATTGAATTGGGGTGGGAGCCTATGTGTCATGTGGTGCCTATTTCAAACTACCTGTGTTGCTGTATATCTGTAATTGGTCGAGTGTTTTTCGCCACCAATCCATGCAGCTCTCTGGCTTTGTGGAGCTGCTTGAAGAAAAAGCCGGTAAGCATCCTCAAGAATGCCCATTCTCCTAAGTACGACACTCCCAATAATGGACACGCCCAACCACCCGATAGGATCACACCTAGTGAGGTCAACTGGATATCATCAATAACAACTCTACGGAATACCGATCTGGTCGCTTCAGGTAAATCCCTAGGCATATTCAATCGTGTTTTTTTGTTTTTCTCCTTTCCGTATTGGTTGAATTCTTTTCGTCAGCAACTTTCTGTTCTGCTTTTTCCATTTTTTGCTCGCAAAAAAATCTGAGACTTTAATTTTTCTTTATCCGAGAGTAAAACTTCATTCCATCTAAAACACCCAACATAGTTCTTCAGCACGTACAATAGTCTGTCCAAGATGGTACGCTAGATTCCTGCAGTAATGTTGTCAATATACTGGTAAGACTCCAAAGATTAGAACACCCTCTGTGGAAATGACTAATCACTTTGTCTTTGACACAAAGTAATAGTTTTCTGTGCAATGGCATCGAGTGGTTTATAGTCACGCATATCTGTGGAGCAGATGAGAACAATGTAGAATCTGAGTAGAATAATGATTTGTGACTAAACAAAGCATGCTACTGGTGTTAATATCAAGAAAATGATATAGCTGGGCACCGCAAATTACGTTGACAAACCACAAGAACCACTACTTACATAGCGAGCATCCTGTTAAGATTGACTGGCGTCATGTAATAGACTACATGAACAATCACAACACGACCCTGTATCTCTACCACAGCTATCGTAATTGGAGGCATGATTGTCCCCACATTAAATTTGTGCAAAGGTACAGCTAAAGATAACTTTTGTAGGAAAATTTACAGATATAGGAATTTCTGGTAATTTAAGAAAAAGCCGTGCGCCATTCAAAAGTAACGTTTATTAAATTTGTGTTGGCCTACATGTATGTAGGATATTTCCAAAATTTCAAGATACACCCACAATGTGTTAATTGTTTTGTCATCCACCCTCCTAACCTACCCCTTGCCTCCACCCTAACTCCTGCCCCCCCTCCCTCTAATAAGACTCTTTTCTGCGCAGTGTCAGACTTGCAAACAAAAACTAGATGAGTAGATGAGTTTTTATAATTGTGTAGAAATGCCCTACTTGGAGCCAAGGATTGATCGATTTCCCTTCTGGAATGAATTCAGTTTTAAATAAATACTTTTAATGCAGTTTAATATTAACTCTGCTAAAGGAAGAAATATCTTTACAGCCAAGTTGTGTCTTTCCGCAATGAGCAGAGTTGCTCACAAAACATCGATTGTCCAAGAGAGAAAAGTTATTTGATTGTGGTGGTGTTCGTGATCCAGATTGTTTTTTGAGGGTTTGGAAGTTCACAGTTGCATGCTTCTCATTGTGCATTCCTTTCCAACCAGCAGGTTCGAAAGATTCCAAGATTCGCCTTTGGAAATGTACAGAATCGTTCCGATCACTCATACCGCTAGCTACCATTGATGTGGTAAGTATTAGCCGGTGGATGTAGACTTTTAACCCTTTTGGTGTTATTGGCAACTCCAGTTGATAAGAAAAATACTGGGAAAGTTAACCCTGAGCCAAGCTTGATGACATACAGCTAGAAGTGGACATTAATAACTACTATATTACCAATTTGTTTACATACAATATGGTGTGGCTTCTGACTGGTCCCCACCGAGCATGGAGAATTGGCATTGCACAGGACCGCCCACCAATCAAGGGCTGGTTAGCTCAGTTGGTAGAGCGCTCGTATGTTAATCGAGAGGTCGCGGGTTCGAGTCCGGTATCAGCCAAATTCTCTTTGCTCTCACTACTTTAAACAAATCTCCATTAGTTTGGTAGCGTGCTATGGGTTCACAGAGTGGCATCTCATTGAAACAGAGCGGCTGGCATTAACAAGTTGACTCTTGCTGAAACGGTGGTCTATATCAAGGCTTAACCCTTTTGCTACCAAATTGTTTTCAGAATAAGGCTTGCGAGAACCGGCTAAAATTATACATTGTATTCTATTTATAGAATTACATAATATTTACTGGTATACATGGTATACATTCCTGTCGACTATAGTCGCCAATGGTAGTGAGAGGGTTGAGGGGAGGCATGCCAAACTTTGCATTTCGGCAAGGCCGGCTACACCGAATGCCCCGCTGTGAATGTTTTATCATCATCGACGCTTTGGAATGCCGAGACTGTACATGCGGTCAAAGGTCAATCGGGCATTATATGCCACATAATGATAGCACACTGTTAAAGAAGAAAGCCGAAATACAAAAAAAAAGGTATGTGAAAAGATGAAGCCCACATGCTTGAAAACTTCCAACGCCCGGGTTGTGATGGTTTACAAATTTTCAAACCGGTTTGATATTAGATAAAATACCACACCGGTATTTTACCACTAGGCATGGCACGCGCATTGGGGGCACGCCGTGATACGACTGAGCCACTGACTCCCAATTAGAACACAAGAAGAGGCAACGTGAATGAGTACATTGTGTAGAGGAACCACAGTCAGAACCAGACACATCATGTTATTCTTCTAAAAACAAGACTTCGGCAAATATCAAAACATTATCTGCATTTTTAAATAAATGGGCCACAATAATAAAACTTGTGTACATTGTACTTACGTTCATAAGTCGTTTGTCATTGTTGTAAAACTATAAATCAAACGGCCAATAAGAATTGTGTTTACGCGGTAGGGGTGGGGACTGATAGCCAACAGGAAAGTTTGTAACGCGCTATGCACATCAATATACCAGCAGCCTGTCTGTTGATTGGCTGCTTGTAACTTCGCCTCAGCTGCTCTTTAGGCATGCTGTATGTGTGTGTGCCATATATGGTGTGGAGTGTACGTTGGGTTTGTTTTTCAGCGGTTGTACAGACTTAGAAAATAGCGTGATTATCGTATTACACCACTGTCATGTCTAGCCGGGCTTTCGTTTTCACGTAATCGGTGTCCCGAATACATTCTTTTGGCCACAGGCTAGCGGTTAATTTTGACCCCTGGGTAAAAGTTACCCCTTTTTTCTTACTGTTTTGCCATTACGTTTTACGCTATCTTTTGATTGATTGGAATGAACTTGTAGACTACAATGAAAAGTCTAGAGCACGATAGCGCGTCCTCGGCTCAAGTGTGGCCGGCTCCGTTTGTGTTACACTGCGCGTGCTTATTCTCAATCAGATGAAATGAATTTCGGCAGAGCCCAGTCGACAAGGTACTAATGTAGGTTATTTTTACGTCTCATGAAAAACATTACGGTTTTACTCGGTTTGCCAAAAAATCGAACCCGTTTTGGCTAGTAAACCGAACCGAACCGGTAAACCCGAAACCGACCCAACCTTAATGCCCAACATTTTTTATTTGAATGTATCTTAGAACAACTACGGACAAGCGAAATAAAAAGACAATAGTCATAGTGAAATTGATTATTTTTTATTGTGGGAATGACATGATCTTTTACAATTTCAATCTGAATTGAATGAGCCAGACGTAAATGAATACTAGGTGGGAAAACCTACACAATAAACTCGGGACATTACGTGTAAATATTAGGCATATTTCCCCTGTTTCATATCATGGTACAGTCATTGCAAATGCAACAATGGACAACTGTGTGCAATGAGTCCTGGTGTACACTAATAACAAACAATATTGATATACAAATCATGGGGGACACTGTCGTAAACTGTTCCTGACCCTAACACAACATTTTTGTGATTCATCTTGTGGATGGGTACCATCCACAGTTTAGCCAGAGGACACCTGATTACAATTGGCAAGCAGCAGTTGGGGGGGGGGGTATTGGTGGGAGTGACCTTTAACAAAAGGTGCATTTAACCTCCTTTTTTTTTTGTCTGTAGGTTGGTTTCGTCAACTCTCTGCAATTTACCAGCGATGGGAAGTTGCTGATTGCTGGGGTCGGGCAGGAGCACAGGTTGGGACGGTGGTGGACACTGAAAAATGCCAAGAATAGCGTCGTCATAGTACGGCTGAAGGACTGAAAGAGCTTTCCAAGAAGCTGAATGACACTGGACGCCTTCAGACGTCCTAGAGGAAATTGCTATTAGCTGGCTCTAAGATATTGAGCTTTGGAGCTGTTGAGAAATTGCTTGAAGTAAAGCGAGTTTAAAGCTACGGGTATACAGTGTGGGTGTTTTGTTTTCAATAGTGGAACACTTAAAAGTGATTTATTACCGCATATTTTGAACATATTTAAGGGTAGGCTATCGTGATTTTTTTATTTTAATTTTATGCAAGCTTTCTCGTGACTCAACGAGAATGATTAAACACTGCAGGAAATTCCATCTATTTGGGTGACTCTAGGCCACCTATATATTCTACCACATAGCAGAATATTTTTTTTTTTTTTTCTTATTTACCCTGGGGAAGCCTCTCAGTGGAACCTATCAGCGCTTTGATCAGTGCAGCCAACTGCCAGAAATACCGGGGCACGCCCCTTCTCTTTTACGATATAAAGTATGCCGGGTTCTTTATCGTGCGCCACACAACACCCGTACCTATGGCTTATCGTCCAATCCAAAGGACGGAGCAAGTATGGTTAAGTGCCTTGCCCAAGAACACCATGACCAAGATGCGAACCCACATTCTGGTCAAACTTGGCGGCTGGACCATTAGTATACACAACAGACATGAGGTCAACCATTGAATGAAATATTTACAAGGCAGACTTTGACACAAATTCACCCAGTGATGCTACCTTCTCTGAATATATCATAATGTAACTTAAATAGGAATTGCTAGAGTAGAAGGTTACACATCCTTAATAAGACCGTAAAAATCGATTAACCCCTTCTAATCTTTGAAAAAATTGCTTTGTGTGACTTTATCCTGGTTTTGTAGTGACAGGAAACATTTATTGGACAAGAACACTAATGCTTGGTCATGAGTTACTGACCGATTTATTGTATGTTTGGAATGTAAGCCCTGCCCACTACAAGTTGAACTTAAAAATTGTATCATGTTCTACATGAACAATCCGCATTCCAAGTTTTATTATCCAAATATTATTTTAATCTAGTTCATTTACATAACAGTATAGTATGTCAACAGCTACTGTAGATGGATTAAATGACTGACAACTAATAATGTCTATGGCCTATGTTTTACTCTTCATTCTATGACAAATGGTTACAACATATGCTCTCCACTGTTGCAAATGATACAAGGTTAAATCATGGATAATGGAATAAGCACTGGTTCTAAGCATGGGAACTACAAGTCGACACAGTAATAAAACTAACATACCAGAGACGGTTTATTGTATTAATGTACGATGTATCCACTGTACAAAATTAGCGACTTTAGTGTAGAAACCGTAATGTCCAGCTGTGTCACAGCCCACCCCCCAACTAACTATACCGGCCACGTACCACCTTCCCTCAAGTTCCTGCACCAACGGCCCTCCGCTGTCCCCCTTACATGCATCCCCTCTGGCCTCCTGCGCGTACCCAGCGCAAAACATGTTTTCCGTGACGGCATGCCGGCTTGAATTGATGCAGATGTCCTGTGGTACAATCGGAAGTTCGACTTCACGCAGGAACTGCGGGAACTCTCCATTTTGCATAATCTTACCCCATCCAGCAACCCTGGCCATGCTAACAGCCTCCAGTAATCCCCCAGCCACGTCGGGCTCAGGTAGGCAGATGGGTGACACGTACGAAGTGAAAATGGGTACCCGTCCTTCGAGTTCCAACAGCGCTATGTCCGAGTCAAACGTCGCTTCTGAGTAATCAGGATGAAGTATGATCCTGGAGACTTTGAATTTCATCTCGGAGTCCTCCATATTCGCCGAGTCGTGATCGCCGAGCCATACTTCAATGTTGTACTTGTAGTATATGTGGGTGCGATCTTCGATGCAGTGAGCAGCTGTCAACACCCAGCGGTTGTTGATCAGGCTTCCGCCACAGAAGTGATTTAGCTTGCGGTTGTGCCAAAGACGAACTATCCAGGGTGATGAACCCTTTTTCGCCTTGTAACCGTTGCTGATGCGGTACTTATCCTGCTTGCGTATGGGCACTTCAGCCTCGGGTGCACTCACTCTGCCACAGACTTGAATGTAAAAACACAAATATCAGGGAAAAATCTGTTAGCTTTATGGATCTCCCCAATGAAAACCAACTCAGTAGAATGATTAAACCATCGCAACAACATCAAGGTGTGACTAATATACCAATGCTGACAAATATTTATATTTCTTATTCACTTCATCCCTATTTTTCATCCCTAACAAAGGTGAATCACATGGATATAATAAAAATAGAAACGTTTGTCCGTATTCTCAACTGTGCTCATTGCAATTATGTGATGCGATCTGAGGAGATGAGTTCTCTCCGGATTAATCAAACTTCTTTTTTGCAAAATTTGGCAGAAGATATATCATTTTCTTTAAGAGCTGAATATTCTGGAACAATGACCCCAAAATTAACTGGACATTTTTTTTTGGGGGGGGGGGGTGGGAGGGGGTGATGTTGGATAGTTGAAAAAATACATTTTCATGGAAATTTGTTTCCTAAAATAGCTTTCGGCGACGTCCGATGGGTTATCCCAAATCACAACTCATATTAAGCCATTTCAGACTACTGAAACACTTGGTATTAGTAAAGGTTCAACATGTGACCTTTGTACAACAGTAAAACTTAAATGTCATAACTAACTTGACGAAACTAGGCCGAAGCTATACCAGAAGGACTAGCACTACACACAGTCTTACCATCAGCTATATCTAGATGAGACACCACTGTGACAAATGCAGACGCTTCAGCTAACCTTACATCTCTGCGGCCATACACGACACATGTATACAAGCCAGTGTCATGAACTCGAGAATCCCCAATCAGCAAGTTGGCTTTAAATATCCGGTTGACTCTTGAAGAGAAGACTAGTTCCTCACCGTCCTTCTCCCAGACCAGACGGTAGCTGCCCGACGTGACGGCACAGTTTAGTATGTGATCAACGCCATCGCTGATTGTAGAATTGCTCGGTACGACCATGAAATTTACTGGTCCTAGGTCTAAAAGAGGTTCCCTGCTCTCGTAGTAGTCGGGTGATCCATCGTCAGCAACTGATGTAAAGACAAACACAATTTGTGATTATGGGAAGTGACTAGAGTTCGGATGAAAAATGTAAACAAAAACTGATGAAGGCAGATAATAATAGTTACAAAATATTCAAAGGTATAATTTAAAGTATTGTACTGGATGACAAACAGCTGTAAACAAACACAGATTGTGATAATGTATTCACGCACTAATATTGATGGTAACAAACCATCTGCAAATTTGTGCATGATGATTGGTCATAATAGCAGTTATTATTACTTACGATTATAACCAAATTAGCAAGAATATTGACTGGTGGTCAATTTCATGAATGCTAGTCAAGTCACCCCCTGGACCGCTGGCAAAGCTGCCCACTAGCAAGGTCAAGCCCTAAAAGAGTTTCTCTCCTAATCCTAGCAAATTTGCCTCTAAGAAAATTCACCCCCTAGCAAATTCGACCCCTGTGTATTTGTTAATAGTCTTTTACTTGCATAATTCTGTCTCCTTATGATAACGAGAGCAGATTAAGTAGCTAAAACATCATCGAATATAAATACGTTGGTTGTTATTATTAAATTACATGGTGTACCTGCATAGCAACTAGTACCGGTGTCCCAACGGATTTGAACTCCCGCGGTTTTGGACCCATGGTCTAAATCCGCTAGCAGTTTTGGACCCACCGGTCCATATCCGCTAGCGGATTTGTACTCCCGTGGGGTTCAAATCCGCTAGCGAATATGAACCGTCTTCGCGGATTTGGACCCCTATTTTTAATTAGGTTTGTTTGTACTTAAATGTAGATCAATTGCTAGAAATGTATTGTTAATAGATGCCCGTCGGACTGAATGAAAGGCGGCCCACTTCAAAAGGTACCGGTATAGGACAATGGCAGAAGGGGCTTTCTCATAACAAAAAGACGGTCAAGACGATGCTATTGATGCATTTAATCCAGTGTGCTTTCTAGGCAGGTTCGCCTGTACACTGTAACATTGATAAACCAAGTTTATTCGTTTACTTTTCATTTTGACTTGAGATCTTAGACTGAAAACATGCATCAACGTATTATTTTGAGAGATTTTGCAAACAATGTCTGCAGAAACCGAGTCGTATAACCAAGTTTTAGACTTTCTTTGCGATGGCGTGTACCCTGTTACCTTTTCGAAAGACGACAAGCAAACCTTAGGAAGAAGGCCAACAAGATTTTGTTGGAAGATGGTGATCTATATTTTATCTGAAAAAATGTATACGTGTATTTACACTATGTAAAAACTATTGAGGTTTTTTGTTTTGAAAATAAATTAGTTATTCAAGGAAATTTATGTCTTGTGCAAGGAGTCTTAAACAATATAAATGATGTACATGTGCACGTATAATGCCTTAAACATTTTTCATTTGGACCGGGGGAGTCCATATCCGCGAGGGGTCAAAATCCGCTGTGACACTGGTACCTATCTTGGCCATGTAAAGTCTCAAGTCTTATATTATTTTGTGTGTTTAATCAAATTTTATAAAGCATTTTGAGTCCTCATAGTGCTTTCTGGTGCTTGAAATCATTACGTGTGCACACAATAATAAACTTAAATTATTTCTTTGTAAAACTATTTGTAGGGGGCTCCATAACAAATATTTGTGTGTGTTCGATCATTTTGTGCACTCGAAATCATAATTATCTCTCACTTGAACATACTTTGCAAGACAAACATGTCAGATATAGGCTCCATTCCAGCTACTTCAGCATGGCACTGTAGTCTTCCCTCATGCCTCAGGTCCACATGATCAATCACCAGTAGAGTGCCATCGCTTGACACTCGTATGCCATCTGTTTCCTCTCCTGTGTAATAATGGTGAAATTACATGATGTTTACGCAGACAACTGGGCAGACACTATTTGAGTGCAAGACACTTCAAATTTTATCCAAAGTTTATGAAGTTGCATGTCCTGTAGGTAACTCTACAGGAGAGGGGACGATCGAAAACTCTTTTAAAGCTTTTCAGATCTGTACAAATTTACACGTCTTGCATGGACTGTTGGGTAATTCCCCAGGAGAGAGTGAGGCCAATTTCAAAATTGTTTATCAATCTCGCCATAAAACCACAAGAAAAGACCATCTTGGAATAACATTACTATCAAGGTTGTTTTGAAAGGTGACAGACATCCTTTTAGGTCCTGGATCCTTCCACATGCAATCAGGTGAGTTACAAGTCTGCAAAATTATCATTCATGAATACCAGTCAACTTATTGCTTGCATACTGCACACTGCACAAACAGCTGGTTCTCACCAGCCTTATTTGAAATCTGGTAGTGAATGGGTAAATGACAGGTGAATCCCATTAAGTACCGAGATTATTCTACACCAGCCCTATTCAATACGCGGCCAACGGGCCGAATCCGGCCCGCTAAGAATTCAATCCGGCCCTTCAATCATGTACAAATGTAAAAAACAAAAAATTTAATTCATGAAATTCATGAAATTAAATATAAAATAATTTATTTCCTGTGTTTATGTTTATTCCCGGTTAAATATTATTAAATATTAGCATTATCATTTTATTAACGATACCACTCCAGATATTAAAATTTAAAGTGTAAGAAATGTCCGGCCCCCTTGCACTTAACTTTTGTTTTATCTGGCCCTTCTGAAAAAATAATTGAATAGGCCTGTTCTACACCATGTAATGAATACTAGGCTATGAGCCAAGGAGGTTGGTCGGTACCATACAGATGGAGTAAGGCTCATTGTGATTTTTAGCAAGATATATGTCCCTAGATATGAAAAAAAGTGATAGCAGTTTATAATTCTCAGCCATCTCTGTGTTATCACCGAAATAGCAAATTGGTGAAGCGAAGCGGGGGTATAATACTAAAATTAGAATAAATATTTTTTTAAGAACCACAGAGTGCCAAATTTGTTTTGAGGCGAAGCGAGCGGGCATATAATACTATTTCGGGTGATAACACAGAGATGGTCGAGAGTTATAAACTGCTATCACTATTTTTCCTATACATCTTGCTAAAGATCAAAATTAGACTTCCTCCATCTGTGTGGTACCGACCGGTAAATTTAGGGGGTCTGGCTCATAGCCTATACAGCCGACTTTCTGATACTGCAATATCCCCATGACAATGTTTTTGCCATTTTTTTTTTATCAAAGCTGCTGTTCTACCATTATGAGTGGCATACCCGTTCCATAGCTTTCTAATAGTTATCATTTGACTATTTTCAATACTACTAGTACCATATAGTCACTTACCTTTAGGGATTTCCTGGCCATCCTTAATCCATGTAATCACAGCGCCCTCACTGTCGACAGTACATTCCTGTTCTACCCGTTCTCCCGGCCGTAATTCCACCATGTCCATCGGCCGCTGAACAAATTCCAGCGACGTGGACAGCGTTATTGATGACGACGCTCCCTCTGACACAGACGATGAAGACTGGCCGACATTCTCAACTTCTGCCGCAGCTAAACAATCATGAGAACAATGTAACTCCGCATGTGCTGGTCATGCAACGCTTGAGCAAAGTGCCGTTATCTGCAGATAGCTCTAGACTAATTGCGAATCAACACATTGACAGACAAAAACTACAGCTACTCTTAACCCTCCATGATCAAGATTTTACTCAAGAAAAAAAAATGTGGTTACTACGGGTTTCTAATTCCCTCTCATCAACCTCTGCAAACACATTGTGGCAGTTGTGGCAATTATGCATGCTTTAGATCTAGACAGGGAGTTTTTGGCGATGATGCACTGTCACAGCTTACTGATACACTGCTAGTAATTTGTTACGATGTTCTTCTTTCCACCAAGGTGACATACATGTGCACATGCAGTACACATATGAATGGGTTCCTGACCATGGGAGCCTTGCTCTATGCCTAATAAACCCACTACATGTATACACATTCACAGTATGTGGAATAAAGGCAGGTGTAACCTGGAGGTCACAGGTACTATCACAAATTTCTGCAACATGGTGATAAACACAACAACAAACTCCTTCTATGTCTCACGTTGTAGTCAACGAAAGGGGACGTGAGGTTTGGACTACATGCTGTTTGTCTTCACCAGGCGATGGTATAGGACAGTCGTTGTTTTATATGCATATACATGTACAAGGAATCAGTCGGGTTTCGGTCAAGTACAAGTTGCGCTGCATTTGGTCGGTTCGCAAGAGAGTGATGTGTGGCATCCCGCATGGCGTCTAGCCGTGCGGTGTGCCCTCAAAACACTCATAGAGGACCATTCTGTCTTGGTACTGCAGGCGAACAAAGGCCGCGCTATAGCGTGGGTTCTGGACACCGACCCAAATAAGTTGTTCGACCTGATCGAGAAGGGCCCGTACAAGGCTTTGCAGAGGGATCCTGCGGACAACTTTTGCCAAAAGGATATCACCAAGCACCTGAGCCTGAACCGGTCTGGAAGTAATGACAACACCACCTACCAGACAGCTGACCCACGAAGAAACAGTCACCTAGAGTTTACGGGTCGCCTAAGATTCACAAGCCCATCGTCCCACTACGACCCATCATTTCATTTTATATGGACTTGTCTTGCAAGTTTATCCAACTACCCAGTTCCTGAACTTCACCAGCTTCGCCGATTTACTCCATGGTCAGACAGCAACGATGAAACCATGGTTTCGCTCGATGTGGTAACTTTATATGTGCCCACTCGGGGATTGCAGGCTGATGATCCACTGGTTGAACGCACCAACTTCAACCCAGCCCGAATAACCGACCTTTTAGAGTTCATACTCAAAATGTATGTTCTTCAGATACAACGGAGCAATTTGCGCATTAATGTCACCACCATCATATTGCAAACCTCTGCATGCTAAGCTTCGAAGAACAGGCTCTCTCGACGTGCCCCTTGGAGTGTTCACCAAGAGTGCAGAAATGATGGCATGGATGACACGTTCATTATCACTGACCGGTCCAGTACCAGAAAGCTTCTTCACCACCTCAACAGTCAGCAACCTTTCATCCGTTTCACAATGAGAATCGAGGACAATAGCATAGCCATTCACAACACACTCATACATAGAGACTCAACCGGTCGTCACCCCTTTAGAATAGAGCTTCCAGAATAACCGCAAAGCAGAAGAGACCAGACGCAGAACTCTGAAGGAGTTAATTTAAGACTACTGCTGCGCCTCCATATGCTGAAGCTGTACCCCATGCACTTTAGTCGTGTTTGGTAAAGCCGCGGCAAACATACTGTCCTCAAGTCTGATACGACCCTATGAAGCTACTGGTTCAGCCAATGAACCCAAACCACCAACCACCAATTCCGCGGGAATGTCTACACGATCACTTGTGCAGAATGTGACAAGGTGTGCATCGGGGAAAACAGGCAGAGCGGTGGGCAAAAGGATAACTGAGCACCAAACAGACGTAACTAACGGCATTAGACAGATCGGCAGTTGCAGAATACACATGGAAGATGGAGCACTGACCAGACTGGAGCAAGGTTTCGTATATTATTGGCAGGAACCCACACTGGTACACGCGCCGCGTTAAAATAAGAATACTCCAGAAACGTACCGTGAACTGAGAATGATGCAGTGAATCCACCCATCTCATCTGCAACATCAGAAATAAACTTGACAACAAGGACACCGGTTGATGATTGTACTGATCCAGGGAGCTCTTGCCCGCAGAATAATCCCAAAGAACCAGTCTCTAATGATCAACAAAGAGAATTAGAAAACAAATATCAGGGAGTGTTAGACTTCAGGACAGGATTAAAATGTTCAGCCTTAAAATCTACGTTTGCATGATCACAAATGGTCTCGGTCTCAGTCTCGGTGTTGAACTGTTGGGTGTCGGTCTTAGTCTCACTTTGGGTTTGAACAGTTGGGTCTAGCTTGGTCTAGGTTTTGAACTGCTGGGTTTTGGTCTCGGTTTTAGCCTTGGCCTCACTTTTTGGCTCTATTTTGAACTGTTGGATCTTGGTCTCAGTCTTGGTTTGGGTCTCAGTCTTGGTTTGGGTCTCAGTTTCAATCTCGGTAACACTCAATCTTGGTCTCACTCTTGTTTAACACTTATAATAGCAACAGTTCAAAACCGAAAACAAAACACTTTAGATGAACAAACCCACCGAAATCTAGGACTAGACAAGTCAAGGAATCCACTAGACAAAAAGCAAACACCACATGAACTCAGTCGCCAACTAGACTCTATAGTCCGGGTATTTAAATCCCGGTTGAACATACCTTCCAATACGGTATTCTTTATGAGAACGTAATCAAAGTCGCACAGTGGCTCTACGTCAAACGAGTGAAATGCCAAATCAATCCGCTGGTTATCACTGGGTGCGTAGATAATGATGGTACAATCAGCATTGCTAGGATACCGATCGGGGTAACCAGGAGATGTAATGTTGCCATGGTGATAGTTGCGCCATATCTGGTTGCATCCTGAACAATTCAAGAAGAAAAAAGTAATAATTAGAGATTTAAAAAACAAAGTTCGCAAGGAAAAATTTATTTCTCGGAAACACCAGTGGCGCTGTTCTGATAGGGTAAAATTCAAAAGACTTTACCCAATTGGAACATCGACATCCTATTGCGTCCGCCATACTTCGAAAAGGCTAATTGTACCACATGCATACTGGTACTATAGAACATCCCAAGGCCTATATGATACGGTGCCAGGAGTGGGATAAATGCATGGTAAAAATCCACTTAAAACGGTTCTATTTGAAAACATCTCTCGTTAGCACTGTAACAGCAAACAAATAACAGTTAGGAATTTATATATTTAATTATTTTTGTATTTATTTTTTATTCTTCAATAAGAACAACTGTGATCATATGTTTTCAGCCCATGTGGGAGCAGTATCTGAGCAGCCGACGGTAAGGGTTATAGAAATGGGAGGAAAACCCAAGACAAGAGATAACCACAGCGGAAATCTTTGGGTCAAGACTAGGGAGGTCAAGCAACATTGCCAATGGTTTCGAGTAATACAATATAGGCCTACCATCCACTTCAATCTCGCCGCCATTTTGCATGTCAGTATCTGTGTTAAGATTATTAGATTCAGCCTCTGAGCTCAGCATTTGTTCCCAAGGAGCTGGCCAACTCCCATCAGTCTGAGTGTTCCAGCCGCTATCGACAGAACTGTCGCTGTTGCTGCTCGGTGCCAAGGTCACGCTCGAATCAAGACTACTGCCGTAGCTAATGTCCGTTGGAGTCACTTCACTCATAGAGCCACCAGCAGAGTGATCGCCAATGTGGCCCCCGACTGCCTTGTAACCGATCTCAAAGCCAATCCGCGAGTCGCTGCCATCGCTGTGGAACTCGATGAACATGTGGTAACTCGTGGAGTTCAGCTCTTGTGGCATGGTCGAACCACAGAAACGGCCGAGTTGAGGAAATGTAGAGTCCGGCCCATCGTAGACGAGAAGATAATCGTATCTGAACAGTTATTTGCAGTAAGAGGTGATAACTTTCTTGGGATGTTTGTGTTAAGGGAAACCAATTTAAGAAATGAATAGAAGAAAAGTCACTTGTTCTAACCTCCTCATGATTTAATTTAGTGTATGAATTTAGTCATTATGTGACGCATTACATTAAAAAGTACAAGTTGTCGGTGCGGAGGGGTTAAAAATATTTAAGGGGTCAAATGTTTTATATCTTGAAAATAGGTTCCTTGTAGCGTATATTTTTAATAAATAAATGTGTTTATTTTTGCATTTTAAGTTCATTTTACTTGGTCATAAACAACTGCTAAATTGTCATCTAGTATGATTTTCCAATAATAAATAAATACATTTTTTGAAAATACATGCTATACAAGACACCAATAACCACGATATAAATGTATATAATTTGACTGCCGCAATAATTTTTTTTTTCAATTTCAAGCATCCGTAACTCGGTATTTGACCTTTTGATGTAATGCGTAACACAGCCAAACGATATATTATTGTTTGTTAGGTATTGCATTACTATTCCCAACCAATTTGTCTCCAAGCAGCTCTATGATGCGCTTTGGTTCAGATCCCAGCCCTACCGGACCTCATGGGTTGTTCAGAAGTGTTCTCAGTTGTTTAATATCTCCCCTCCCACTTCGCAAGATCGTTTATCTTCTTGACACCAGGGTTCTTTGAGACTTAGTGTGAGGTTGGGAATTTTGAAAATCCATACCTAAATGTCTATTTCCCAGTGGTTTTATGTACATCCACAGATACAATATTAAAGCATTCAACCCAAACGAGAGATCTTGTGAGGAGGTCCACAATTTGAAAGAAAATCAGGCTTGGACTTACTGGCATTTTCTCTCATCTTCAACATCAAATATGATAAAATTGATGAGTATTTTGCTTTCCAGAGGTGATCGTATCCACCATGTACAATCAGTGCTGTCTGGATAGTTAGCTGGGTGGTTTGGACTAACAAACGAGGCGGTCTTGTGGTCTGCAATGAGATCATGCACGCAAGTATCTGCAAGGACATGAATACAGGAGGGGAAATTGGTAACAGGACAAAACAAGACAAGTTTGAAAAATAGAATGCTAAACGTTCATTTTGTACATATAGTGAGTGTAAATAGCAGTGTACTTTTATATTACAAGAAAGAAGGAAAATCATTTAATGGAAGTGTAAATAGTTTTCAAAATTATATTTATAGTTGACCTCTAAACTACGTGTCTTCTAATTATATCGTGACTTTGACTGTACAAAAGTTGTTAACATCACACAGTCCCTTTTAAGGAAACTTGTAGAACAATTCTACATTGTCCCTCAACAATTTGGGAATATAAGCCTACCGGTATACAAGTTAATTAAACCATGCATAGTTATGATTGCGGCAAGACTTATTAACTTCATCCAATTATTAAGTCATTTAAATATGTCAATATGTCAACAAAAGGGTGACCGTTGGATATTTGAACAAATCAGTGTGCGAACAATATCACCCAGTGAATGAGAATTGTGGTAGGGATGGGGTTGTTTTGTCACAATGTTATGAAATATCTCTTACATGTTGAAGCCACTTGATTGGATGTAAGGATTCTTGTGGCATGCATGTCGTCAGTCACCTAAGGTGACAAGGTGAAATTTACAGGAGGGCTAAAAACCTGCTCTGCCTTGATACTATTTGAACATTAGTAGCAGTCTCCCTTTTTAGAAAACACTTCTCCGATAACAATTTCCTGTAATTAGGTGCAATTTTGCAACGCTCAACCTTTTAATCACTGAAGTTACGAGATGATGTACTTCATTTTCAATGAGATACAAGGTTTTGTCACCCAGGAACAACGTATGTAATTTGCTGACGAGTTTTCAAACTTGTTGGAGGGCATATTTTCATGGGACATACGTGGATAGAGCTATACTGAACCTATCATGACAAAGGACTAGTTGCCCCACAAGACGGCCGCTATTTGGCACATTGGGTTCTAATGGCTCCATGGTACTAACCTGCTGTCCGTTTCTGAAGAGTTCGTATCAAACCAGGCTCTACCAATCCCACGAAAAGCAGAATGCCAACACTTAACCGAAAACAATCGGATATCCATGATGACAACATTATTGTTTTCATTACGCTTATATACTAAAAGTAAATGAGATGTATCTGATATACGAAGCTTGAAAAACAGTCTGTACTACAAACATGTGTCATACATTGAAAGCTTTGACCACCAGTTTGAGAATTTAGAACATTCTAGTTTTGTGTCCATTTCCTTGGTCATTTATACAGGGTGGGAAGGAAATAATACATTGCACAGCCAAACATCCTTGCTTGGGGAAACCACCTTTCAGGGGTAAAACTTTGATTGCAATAACAGATTGTTACAAGGGCATCCGTGAAAAATAGATACTAGGATGGTGAGTCAGGTCTACAAACTATAGAGAAAATGATTAAAGTAAAGGTTTTATAATGCTTTGTACTGGTTTCCCTAGATAAATGATTGTTTTCTTTGTATATGCAGTGTAATATCTCCTCATTTCTTATTTAATTAATAACAGCAGGCAATAATGACATATCTCTGTACACACAATTTGCAGAGAACAGTATAATGTAGACTGTACTTCGCAGGAAATACCACGATTTTATTGTACAATCAAATTAAATAATCCTTCTTAATAAAAACATGATATACATAACAATAAATGTTTGACCACACATCGATTACCAGTACTGTACCTGTCGATTTCCGTATGGGATCCATACAGACATACTCACATAATATACATTGTTGAATGTATTCAACTACAATATATGCCAGATTTTTTTGGAAAAGATTGCGGGGAGTCAAATTATGAAATTGTCCTATCTGAAATTGGTTGGACTTCATTATCAAACAGAAGAAATTATTTTCTCCTTGTATTGATCCATAAGAGTTTAAATAACCTCAGTTCATTAATGTTAATTCGTTGAAAAATTTAGTCCAGCCATTAGCTAAGAAGATTGGGACCACAATTTGAAACTACAAATACCCTTTGCCAGAACTGATTGCTTTGTACTTGGTTTTTGTTCACTCTACCAAGAATTGGGATAATTTACCAGAGGGCATAGTAAATAGCTCATCTTTGACAACTTTCAAAAAGAGTCTGAAAGGCACATTCCAAAAATTACAATATCTGCTTCTCCACCACGTTTTACCTTATTTTGTATTACCAACTCGTATTCATACATTTTTACGTACTGTTGTAATGCTGGTGATTGACCCCACTAATTTCTGGTTTTGTTCTTCTCTACAGGGAAGTGATTTGAACAGGCTGAACCTCAGGCTTTTTTTTAACAACCCCAGACATTCTCTAAAATAACTCAAACTAAACAAAACAAAAACACTTCAATATACCGTATGATGCTATATAAAAGAACAGGACTCTTACACTTCCCTGTACAATTCCCATGACCTTTCCAGCAAGAATTCTACAGTAACATATTGTATGTATTTTCCATTTATGTACTGTACATTTTGGGACTAAGAAATACAAATTGAAATATAATATATGGATTCTCAATGACTTTTCGCGACTTTGTATCTTTTCCATGACTTTCAAGGCCAGGAAAATACAAATTCTGTGACTTTCAAGGTTTCCCATGACCCGTACAAACCCTGAGTAACAAAACATATAGGTATATATATATACTACCAGTCTTGTGTGCTGTTGAAACTAATTATATCACATTAATTTTGGAGGGAATATCAATGCTAATTCTATAAAAAAAAGTCAATGAACACTAATTAAAAAAAACCAAAAAAGAAGAATTAGATTAAGTAAATTAAGATTGCACTTGTCAAATAATTAGGTTTCTAAATGTAGGGCCCCTCACAGAGAGTTAATACCACCCCCCTACAAACAAAATGGTATTTGACAATCTCCTGTACATACATCAGCCTGATACATGTAGTTGATTGGCTGGAGCTACCCGGATACAGTGGGTACTTTCAGTTGATTGGCTTAGGACCTCAAAGGAAACTGCTTACCAAACAAATTGTTTACATGCAGGCTCACTCCTATTGGAGCCTTGATTAAATCAAGACATACATGTACCACTTGTCCTCTATTTAGCACTAATCTTACAGGTTTCCCCCATCCTTCTTATGGGTGGGTCAACATAAATAATGCGCATGTAATAATCTAGTTCACAGACTCTGGTCCAACATCTAAATTTAGATCTAAAGTCTCAATGGCAATACCCGGATCTTGCACGGGAACAGGGGGAAGTAATATGTTGAGATTAAACAATATGACTATAAAGCAAAATAAACAAAGCTCCAGTTTTTAAAACAAAGAAGTTCCACCTAGTAAACTTAATAATTGTCTTGACAGGATAATGATTACATTAAAAATCGGATGTATATATTTTTATTGGAGGGAAACTGAAGGAGGAGTTGTGTTATTTTACAAACAAACAAATTAAAGCAGAATTATAGTATAGATTTGTAGCATTTATCATAATGTTCTTAGGTGGTTATTCATTGTGGGGCATGGTGACAGTTCTAGTTCAATCTCAATTGCACTACCGATGCTATATTTTGCGGGTTAACAGCCATTGATGGAATTCCAATCCAGTTGATTCATTTCCACATGCTGCTGTGTACTCCTCCCAAACATACGGTAAGCGTGTACAAGTGGGGGTATGTGGTGTCAGCACAACTGCTCCCGAGTAGTCTCTTGACCAGGTGATGATGGTGTATACATCCTGTAATGGTGACATTCTTGAAACGCAGAAAATTTCGGCTCACCTGGAAGGAGTGTGCGTGTGTGTGCTTGTGGGCCGGAGCAGGTCTCTCCTACAGTCAGTTGGGGTAACATACACAGGAGGGTATAACACAAGCCAGCGGCAGATTTCGAGAAGCGCCCTCTATGGACCAACAATCTCAGAGGGGCTTTCTCTTTTGCAATTCTCAATATGATTTAATTCAATTTTGTTTATTCTAGGCCTTTTTCATTTCTCCTCATCTTAAAACTCCCTCCTCATGTTAAAACTTCCTCGAGCCTCAAACTGCACGTGCATTCCAGCATGCAGTAGAATGCGGGGAATGAAATACCTGGGTACAGATACTAAGTTTCTTAAAAATCTTAATCGCTAGATATTATCACGATGGCCTTAAGGTCAGAAAAATGCGTAGTTTTTCACTCCACTGGCCAAAATATCATGAATGAGGGCAGGCTACTGATCCAGACAAAAGCATGAGGAGTACACACTTTGTTTACAGCCGTTGCGAAGGAGCTTTGTCCTGTGATGTCATAATTCGATGGAGGAGGTGACAGCTGTTATTATTTCGCTTACAGTTTCATTTCATTGCAGTCCAATTCGGATAACATGTTGGACTTTTGAGATAAACCGCTGCCTAATACAGCACAAAGAAGTTTAAAATACCCAACACAATTCACCTCTTCATTGGTAATTGGGGCATGCACGCCGACCACACACAGCACACAATAGTCTGCCAATTACATAGCACCCAAGTTTCTCTGCAATAATGTTTTCTATAGAGGGCGCTAGATTCTGGTGAAAGACTAAAGATAAGCAACTCCTCTATAGTATTCACTAAAACGATCACAAAATGTAGGTGCTAAAAATACAACAACAGACTGGAGTGAGACTATTTTTAGGCGCATTGACGTGATTAAATGTGACCTGCTCTGCAAAAATGAGTCACATGTCACCGAACAATTATTTTGATTTATATTTTTATCTGGAAAGAGCCCAATGTCAGCTTCATTTTGATATATGTTGGACACTTATCGCATTTTGGGTTAAAAAGTTATCATCTTTTGAACAGAAAATACTACGTTATAATATGTGTAAATCCTTGGGTAAATTATGCTAGAACTCAAATAAAGGTTTCGCGACATGCCACTCATTTTTGCAGAGCTGGTCACAAATAATGATTCATTAAAAAAACCCAAACAGGCCTGTGGCGCTGGTTACCAATAAGAATATGATCATTAAACCACATAAAAGCTGAGGACCATTTAAGTTACGGAAATGGCTGTGTGGATCATTATATTATTATTAGCTAATTAACAAAAAGCTTCTAAAGCCGTGCATCGCATTATACGGTGGGAACCTAGCATTGTACTGCCCAGTAGAATCTCCAATACTTTTTTTCCTCAGATTTGAATTACCAAGATTTTACTTGTATGCATGATAAAATCAGGCACCATATTTTGTATTTAATACCTGTCTTTTGATATTCGACCATTTTTAGAACACTACAGAGGTTTCGCACTGTGGATACGGTTACCTGTACAAATACGTCATTACTATGTGCCGCTGTGTGACGTGTATCTATTGTACACAATATTTCCAAACAGTATAGCAACGCGTATCATCTGCAATTCTCGTATCATCTGCAATTCTCGTATCATCTGCAATTCTCGTATCATCTGCAATTCTCGTATCATCTGCCATATTCGTATAAAACATATCCGCACTCGTAGGCATGCAAAACCTCTGTACTATTTTTCAGTACGGCACTTCCTCTATGAAGAATAATAGATGGTACATATTTACCTGTTAAACAAGGAATGCTGTTACAAATAATCATGCTCTAGCCTGGTGGAATAATCCAATGTATTTGAGGAGGATTTTAACCCTACTCCCTACCTTATAGTTGAACTACCATCAAGAGCCACCAGTCTTAATTATCTTGAACAGTGCACTGATGTTGTTTGCCTTGATGGCCTCACGGCATGAGGATACCACTTGGGTTTTGTACTTTCCAACTGAAAGACAAACACGGGTGATCTACATTGAAATACCTGAAACACCAAAGCCACGTCCCCGACAAAATCATCTTACAGTTTATCTTAATAATAATAGCTGTAACCCCACTACAGTCATTGCCTTGTTGAACCCCATATGCTTGGCTTTCAATTGTACGATTTAGAAAGGATGCCCCCTTCCCACTCCCCCTTCCCGCCCCCCTTAGTTTCAGTAAATATTTCATCAATTGAAAATCAAGACAAATGAAAAGTTATTTGGAATAAACAAATAATTTGCATTCTGATAAACAATTTGTTGTTTGCAATTGCAGAAAGTGTATTTATAAGTATCTGTAACCAACTGGGTAAATTTCAAAAGATTTAACCCAATCAGAACAGCGCCATCCTATTGTGGCCGCCATACTTCGGAAAGGCTTATTACTAATATACTCGACAAAAAAGATAGGCATGGACACCAGTCAATGTTGCCTGTATTAAAGACAAATAGCAGGTTTTCACCAGCCTTATTCTTTTGGTAAGGAAAGGACAGACAATAAAACTAATGGGCTAATTCATGTTTCCGTTGGAAGTCGTGAAGAACGTCATAGACATCAGCCACTCGAGACCAAGGCCCCAAGGTTTGTCCACTGCATACCACTATACTCAGCTGCAGGGATTTAAGTGGACCTCCAAAACAGTTTATTGTGACAAAATATCTTGCTTCCCACCTTTTTCCTAGTTTAAAATCGCGGTGGCAAATAGTACTATCACATAGTCTCGTTACAAGTCTTTTGGTTATCTTACTTTGTAACACAAACGAATACAGAGCTTCAATGCAGAAAGCAATACATTGTCATGAAACGCACGCTTACCGTGTCTACCAAATAAGCGACTAGACTCTTCATCAGAATTTGTATGCGCGCTGTATTTTGTGCGTATGATGACTTAGGCATTGCATGAGAAGCAGTCGTACGAATACAGCTAGGAGTCTATAAACTGTTTTTCTTTTATTCTAGCGAGTTGATCCAATCTACGTTATTCATCAGGCCTACAGACAAACCGAGAGAGAGGATATGACACATATGTATGGGGAAACAAATCAGGATTTCCGTAAAAATCTGTCAGCTGGCACTATACATAGATCACCACTACGAAGACGGATTTTTTTTTTTTAGCAGAACAGAATGACACGACCCTACCCCACACGTTGACACTCACCCCTGAGTCGACCAGCTTTCTGTATTGTCTGGTTGACTAGCTTGAGACAGTTAACGAGTTCTTGGTGGTTAGTGCAGCGAATCTTGTAGCCGTTAATCAGGTCGCGGTTCAGGTCAAACAACTCCATGTAGCCTCGTCGCATGTTTCTCCTGATAGAGCGAGAGCAAACAGAATAAAATGAATACTATACAAGACGGCCTCCGAACAAGGGGACACCACAAAGCACCATTATCCCTTACTATTTTAGCCTTGAGGGCGCACTATTGTAAAAAAAAACCATTGTTTTGTGAGCAAGCCATTTTGTGATATTGGTTAATTAAGGTACCCAATTTTGTTCCCAGTTATGTCGGGAATGTAGCACCAATTAATCCTTATTGTTGAGGTATCTGCTGCCGTCTATAACATCATTTTAATTGTTAAACTCTAACGATGTATCCTCATCGCTGAGCGGAGTCACAAAGAGCTTCTTAGATACTTGCAGGATCCAAATTTAACCAAGGAAAACACGGAGAGTGCTGTGGTTGCCCTCGTCACATGCCGTAACCCCCTGAAAACATGTATAATGTCCATGGCAATAGAATCCAACAATGCCTCGTATGCCCCGTATGCCATTCAACACTTGCGGATGTAAGGCCTACATTAACAGTTATTACAAAATATTCCTACCTGTGTCTAGAATGATTGTTTGATTATACAACGTATTGCTTGTCTTGTTAATATTATATTTATTCCATTCGTTGGCGTAATTATTTTATTATTCGGAGCTAGCTAGCTGCCGTACATTCACTGCACGTTCGTGTACATACATGTACATTGAATGTATATATGTGGCATGATCAAGCGGAATGAGTCACATGTCGGCCCTGATCAAAAATAAGTTTTTCATGTAATATTAAAGAGGGCATCTGTAGCTTTTTCTAACTGAAAACCCCATGATTAGGTGTTTTGCTATCAAGTTATATAAATTTATTGAAATACCAGCAAAAAACACCAATCTGAGAAAAACAGCATTAACTTTTTTTTAATGTGTGCCCCACTGCTTATACAACCATGTTTTGTGTCATTTCTAAGACATGTCTGAAAAACTAAGTTACCACATGTGATAAATAATTGTTGAAACTTCAACATTCTTCAATAATCTCAAAACTGCCTAAAAATACCCCCTGAACTAATTTGACCATATCTCACTTTGCGAATCCTCGACATGCGACTCATTCCCCTTGATTGTATCACATATTTTTACAGTGTGTTATACACTGTACACGAGTACAAAATGGAACGATCGGGATTCATACAATACATTTAGGGACAAGTTGGTCTGTTCCCAAATTGGTCACACTGTACTATTAGAGAGGCTGTACTCTTAGCTGACGGAAAATCACCTAGAAGTAGAAGTATGACTGCGCCGTAAAGTAATGTAATTGGTCGTTCTTAGCCGAGACAAGTTTGCAGGCAGAAGAAGTTTGCAAAATGGTGGCGTGCGGTAGCATGCAATTGCTAGCTAGCTGGACACACATGTGATGTGTCTGTCAAGTTACCGATGATTATTTCGACCGCTCTACAGGCTGCAATGACGGCAAGCACAGCATATATACATGTAGGTAGGTACTATTATGTCTGATGTCTGTTATTTGCATTTGAAGAATTGCTCGCAAGTTACACAGATTGAGAAAAATAGTAATGAAGCTGTCTGATTTTACCTTCTTTGCTTTGTCTTCGATATTTGGCTGAAAAGGATTTCCCTAGTATGGTACCTAGCGGATTGGGGAAACATTCACATTCGGGAAAAAGTTGCCTTAGTGCCCCTACTTCCAAAGGTAACACTTGCCGTGCCCTCCAAAATCTAAAATTCGAGGAAACTGTACTTGCAGCTGGACTATTTGTACTAGTATATATCACGTTGTTGTTAATAGCTTACATATCTCTCATTAAGCGTGCATCTTCTGCCCTCACCACCAAACTGCGTATCAGGTTCGAGTGATCGGCCATTTCAGCCGTTAGCTTCTGCCGAACGGAATGAAATTCATCCACCTGCAAATACACACATACACACAGCAGCAATAGTATAATAAGCGCAATGTTCACTCTATTGCAGGGCTGTTCATTTACGAATAGTTTGGAAAACTGGTTCCCTGATTTGTGACCTGTTATTTTGGCAGGGAATCGTAAATTTTTGGAATTTTATGACTACCGGTATTCTTGACACATTCATCTACATGTATCATCAAATTTGAAACATATTCAAATCCTATTACCTATTACTGTTGAATACTAAAATCACTGCGGAAACCACAAGGAAATGAGAATCTATTTAACATGCATGTAACCTGACTCTATGAACAATTTGGTATCGCCGGAAAGCTTGCAATTTAGTAGTATTAATTCCTACTCACATTATAGAGGACTATATAGACAATACAAATTATATGCGACTGGCTCCACAAAAATAGGTATTATGGGACAAAATAAAAAATTGAATTACATAAATAGTTGGTTACATTATAAGCTTTGATTTGATGTAGGTACTTTGAACCCTGTGGCATTTTGGAGATACTGATTTCTCAAATTCATTATTGTACAAATTGCACCTTTCCACATAAAACAACCCTTTACGTGAAATAGCATAGCGTCCCTTAATACCCATCTTTCGCATAATATCATTGGAAAGCGGAAGAATGGGAGAACGCAAAAATACAGAATACTGAAAAATAAATGTTTGCTACTTCGTGAACCAAAACTCACGAGGTTCCTTCCTAGGTGCACCAGCTGGCAAAAGCTGTTTCAATTTGCTTTTCATTCGACTAAGAGCTTTCCAATGGTATCAATTTTGTTCTGGATAGACAAGCATATGATGTCGCATTTCATGAGGAAATCAGCCTGCTCCTGACACATTTCCCCCAAAAGCTGTACAGTACACCTTCACCCATTTCTCCTTATTTAGGATCCCCAAAGCAGGGTTCCCAGAAGCAACGGGTGCCATTTCCGTTCTCACCTTAAGGAGTACATTCTTAAGTTCGGCCATGTGCATGGGGAAGTCAGCCGACACCTGAAGGTCCTCAATCCCAAGGAAGGCAGTAAGTGCCTGGATGATGTCCCCAGCTAAATCCATATCATCCGTCTTGATGACCACCTGATAAATGAAGTACGCTTTAGTCGAATCAAGATTTCCGCTGATATTTGGAATCAAATTTATCGCCAAACGATGCTCGGGTGTTGTTTGAAACCATGCCACGTCGACCGACATCACACTTTTTATTTTCCTCGTAATAATTTTTTTTTGGGATATTTGTTTTCTGATTAAAGTCAGGCTAAATAGAACGTCCTTATTCGATACTTATGGCCCTAACCGAGCCTCAAATTCTAATTTGTATTGACCACACAAGCAAATATCCACAATCTCTTTTTTCCTGTGGTTTATTAATGCTACCAATAACCAGAAGATAAAAATGAGTAAACTTATTCTCACTTTAGACTGGTCTATGGATAGCAAAACAATACACCGCTAACTCAAATTTCAAAATATTGAGCTAAAAAGCAATTACAGGGCAATCGAGGGCACTCTTCCTATCTTACGTTTTATATCAACAGTTTCGATAATGGAACTCTTATAGCCTTTAAATGCCAGTTTTGTCAAAAGAGGGCCGAGTGGCTATGTAGAGTGATCTGAAAAATAACTCATTCTGCAGTAAGGTTGACGTTCCTCGTTATAATAGTCTAATCATACTATTCAGCATATACACGTAGTATATTCACTATTTATGCCGCGCAAAGTGAAAGTTTTAGAAATGAATCACCAGAGTCTAGGCTACAGTTATAGGTACTATGGGACAAAATAAAAAATTGAATTACATACATAGTTGGTTACATTATAAGCTTTGATTTGATGTAGGTACTTTGAACCCTGTGGCTACGGTCGGAGGTTCAATAGGCTGGGTGTACAAAGTAACCCCCCATTCCCAATGGCAGTCACCTACATGTATATGACATCACAATAGTTAGTGCCCCCCTTCCAATTCCTCCTAAATTCATTGGCCACCGGAGGGCGCTTTCATGGGCTCCATTCCCACATCATTTAATTCATTCCTATGTGACCTGCTCTCGCAAAACCGCAATTTGAAGTTATAGTATAATTTATCTAGAGATTCACACACATTATATCCCAGTATTTTTTGTTCAAAAGATGATAAATTTTAACAAAAAATGCAGTAGGTGTCCAACATATTTCAAAACGAAGGTTGTATTGTACCTTTTCCAGCCATGATATAACTCAAATAAAGTTTTCAATGACTATGATACATTTTTGCAGAGCGGGTCACATACAGTGTATGTCCTTCTTGTAGCAGTCGTGGTTGAGCGACTAAATCGCTCACTTGTGTAACGATTGGCAAGTTGGTGTCTATACCTGTCCGTTTGTCTGCATGTTGATGCACAGTACTCCGGATCCACGCAGGGACATGAAGGAGACTTTGAGCTCTCCCTGACAGCTGATATCCTCACTCAGGAAGTTCTGGTTGATCCACATCAAAACCTGAAAATTAAGAATTGCAATTTGTGACGATTGCACAAAAGAAGATACGTGATTTATTTGTAACATTGAAACATGTTTGGCACAGCTTGGGGGGGGGGGGGGGGGGCAAGTTTGGGCGGG
>JAVCKS010028932.1:0-12587 GCA_032273685.1 Pteraster tesselatus | reverse complement strand
TATAAAAAAAAATTTTTTTTTTTTTGGGGTCCCCCCCCCCCCCCCCCCCCCCCTGGAAGAGGAATAAATAAATCAACAACTCTACCCAAAATAACTCTGGGGCTGTTTACAGTGCATTGCCTCTTGCGACTTTGTCCGGGTTTGGATAGAACAGGTCACATATTCCAAAACTATGGAGCTTTGGAAGAGCCATCCGAAATCATTTATCTTTAGGATGAGATATTAGAAGTAAAATTACTTATCGCAATGTACAAGCAGTATGATGACATCACGAGAGATTTTAACTCTGGATGTGGACAGCATAAAAAAACTGCAGTAGGATAAAAACATCCCAGTAATATCCTTATAAGCATAGTGTGTCTATATAAATTATATTGGGATCGCACATATACAGGGATCATTACCTAACCAGATGAAATGACCAATATATATCCCTACTCAAGCATATATTGTATTATCAGCTGATTTTAGATTGCAACAATCAAAGCAATATGCACAAGACAACTGATAAAATAAAAACATTTATTCACCGATGTATGAGTGTTTCCATAAATTTAGGGTACCAATTTGTGACGGTGTCCCCTCTTACGATAGGAAATGTACCACCTAATTACTTCTAATTGTTTAGAGTATTTGCAGTCGTGTTTGAATCAGAATCAAAAGGCAATACTAACATTTCTATATTAAAACACAACAATATTATTAAGAGTCATTATAATAAAATAATAATGGATCCATTTCACGACTTAAGAGGGGACACCATCAGAAATTGGTACCCTAATTTATGGAAACAACCATATATTTGCTGAAATGTTCACAGGTTAATTTGATCATGCGTATTTTGAAGAAAAAAAATAGATGATTGAAATGAATGCTTTCTGGCAACGAACCAATCCCACAGCGCACCTTCAAATGTGTCAATATTTCCTTCCAGCAATATATGAAAGTACTTCTCATAACGAGCCCAACTCTCCGCCGTTGAAAGAGGCATTGATCCCACCGACGTTAGGCGTGGCTCCCCTGGGGCCGGTCATCATGTCCAAGGATCAGATCTACCAGCAGACGATGATGGAGGCTGCATTCCACCACATGCCTCATCCCTCGGACTCCGAGAGATTACGGTGACAATTCCTACTTTCTCAGTTCAGAAAAAAATATATATTAGGCCAGATAAAAGTTGTTGAGCTTCCCCCTTCTGACCCTACAAAACACGCCCGACATGATTTGTTTTTTATTTTTTATTTTTAACAAAATCATTAAAAACTATCTGTTTACATTCAAATTTTGGCTCTGTTAAGCAGCGCTTGTGCATTGCGACGTTTTTCGCTGGCTTTTGAGAGTTTTGGCATTGATATAGTAGGATGCCTATTATTGTGAAGAAATACAACAATTTTGGGAAGAAAGTAATCTTTATTTTATATTTTTACATGGCAAAAAAAAAAGGACGCTCAACAACTTTTTTTTGTATCTGGCGTTAGGGCGTGCCTAGTCAATTGGCAATATGTTACCCACTCTCTGAAAATGAGACAGATGTAATATTTTACATACAGTACCGGCAACAATGTTTAGTACACCTGTTGAAAACTATGTTTAGTAAAATATTACTGCATTTTATGCCTAGTAAGTTTCATGAGGAAATCATTTGATATGTTCTGCCAGGCCTCCTGCAGCAGTTGCCAGAGATGTTCCACTGAAATTGGCTGCTTCGCTTTAACTTTTCTGTCAAGTTCATCCTAAACAAGTTTTCAACAGGTGTACTCAAACATTTGGCCGGTACTGTATGAGCATTCTGCATTGCGTTCTGCAGAGGGCTGTTTTTTTGGGGTGTATGTTAGAGTTGTGTGGCATGCAGCATTTCAGAGATACGGCTGTTTGAAAACTGATAAAATAGAGATTTCTGCATAGTTTGGTAGAAAAGCTTATTCGCCGTGCTGCATATCGCAGATAGGGCAAGTCTACAAATTGCATAGTTGGTACAAACGTAAACTGAGGGGGAAAATACATTTAATATGGTCCATGATACAAAAACACTATGAGGCATTTGTCGTTTCTCCAAAGCAGGTCATTTACAAGTGTTTGAATGTATGTAGAAAAGTATGTGATAATGAGTCTCATTTGTTGAAAATAAATGTGTCAGTTATGCACGTCACCACAAAGCTAAATGGTAGTGCTTTAATATTTAAATTTAATTTGTAAAGCTCGCTACCCCTGATTTACTTTTTCAACCAATTCTTACATGTTTCCACCGTCAGAGTTTGAGCTCTCCCTAAGGTCACCTATAACGGTGGATTGAACCATTTTTATTTTTAGCAGCAATTAATGAAGTCGAACTGATTATTCCTTTTACCCTTTCCCCGTCAACAGCAACTACCTTCCACGGAACCAGTGCCCCACGCCCCCTTACCACTGTCAGGTCATGCCTTCACAGATGGACTCATTAGATTTCTTCCAAAGATTGTCAACAGAGTCTCTCTTCTTCATCTTCTATTATCAAGAGGTGAGGGCTACTATAAATTTATTGTCTCACTTGAACAAGTTCTGGAAGAAATTGTGCATTCACTATTTCTATGTGTATGTATCCAGTATCCATTGCACTAATCACTAGACAACTGTGCCACTGTAAACAAGTTTTGCTCATCAACTATTGATACTATTGGTGCCGAAAGGGCTAAACACTTGCTGCCTTCTGATTTAGTAAATATTTCAACCACTAATAGCGTTTTAATGCCCCTATGTAAATTAAAGTACTGGCAAAAACCTGTCTTCTGTTCTATTTTTGTCTTTATGTATCTGTCTTTGTTTCACTTCTTTTTTTTTCTCTCGTCAAGGGAACTAAAGCCCAATTTCTTGCAGCGAAAGCATTAAAGAGGCAATCTTGGCGATTTCACACAAAGTACATGATGTGGTTTCAGAGACACGAAGAGCCCAAGACCATCACGGATGAATTTGAGCTGGTGAGGGGATTTTGTTTTTGGTACCCCTTCCTCCCCCCCCCTCCCCCCCCCCAACAAAACATTGCCAAGACAGCTGGAGCACAGTGAGAATACAATGGGACCAAGGTGCACTCTGACAAAACTACTGTTCATCTAGTAACACATTGCTGGGTGCACTGGTCCCTTTGGATCCGGCTTAGCAGGAGTTTACTGTAATGACTTTTCATCCTCTTCAGAAGTTTCGTTGTTTATGAATAGATTTTTCCAAACAACTGATTAAACTTTGTTTGTCGTGATCATCGATAGCACAAATTTACAGGAAGGATTATTGTGTCTAACACATCTGAGAATATAAGTTTGATTTTTCTTTAAAAAAATAAATTATTTTATTTACGATTTTAGCTGGTGTTTCCTTAATATTTATGAAAAACATGCAGACTAGTGAAAAGGCTTCTAGACATTCTGGTTTACTAGCAAGTGAATAAAAAATAGGTTAAGGAAACTGCCGATATCCAATATTGCAAAATATGTTTTCACATGAAACATCAGTATGACCCAAGCTTATTCAAATCTTCATATCCTCCCCCTACAGGGAACTTACATCTACTTCGACTATGAGAAATGGGGTCAACGCAAGAAGGAAGGCTTTACGTTTGAGTATCGGTACCTGGAGGACAGAGAATTATAGCAGGTTACATCCTGTCATGAAAACCTTCCCCCCTGGTAGGAGAGGGGGGAATCCTCCGTCGCGCTGACCCGTCATGGGTCCTAAACGTGATGATTATGTACAGAAGCCGGCGATTCATCTCAAGTGTAGGTACATTTTATCTTGGCATAATTTTACAGAAAACAAGACAAAAAAGTTTTTTCTATTTAAAAAAAAAGTATATAAAAATTAAAAATCTGAAGATGCGAGAGGTGTTTAGTTTTTTCGCCCCACAAATACTCGGAATAAAACAAGCTCAAAGGAAAAAGAAATGTTGTTGAACTCATGAGATACAGTATTTATACACCATACAAGAAGTGAATGAGTAGCTGGGATATATAAGAACATTGGTTGCTAGAAATAGCATCTATTCCCACAAGACCAATTGTAGACTGTTTTATATGACAGCATGAGACACCTGTGAGTGGTTTACTGTCAAAACTGATTCGCTTTTCAAAGGCAAAGAGGTTAAATGCACACCTTTTCCATCCTATGGAGAAAAAGTTCAATTGAAACAAAGCATTGTGTGGGAGAGAAATGTCTTGGAAATTCAGGAAAGGCATAGGAGCGGTTAAGGTATCGGGCCTGAAAGGTCCCTAGATAATTGTTCCGATTCCTCCTTGAGCAATGAAATTGCTTTATATTCTTCTCCTTTCTTTGTCCTAATCTGTCCTGCATACAACCAACAACTTTCCGTTTTTTGGAGACTAGAATCTTTCTAACTCCGAAATGTCTTAAAAAAATACCCAATACAGCTTCCTATTTGTTCTTTTTTCCTCCTTCTTCTTAGGAGGGTAGGGGGGTTTGGCTAGGATCTTAATATCTTAATAAATTCGCAGCATTTTATTCTCCTGGTGGATATCTTGCTGGCAAAGATGATCCAAAACAGTATTTTTCCAGCAGTCTTTACTGTTTTGACAAGATGTTTTCAGCTACCTATAAGTATATCTCCTGATGATGTTTGGGGAGCCATATAGTATACTGGATATAAACATGCTCCGTCTAAACAGCAGTTTTATTCCTTTCAAGAGAAGATAGTCCCTTAACTGCCATCATTTTAGGTGGACAATATAATTTTTAATCATTTTGAAATGACTATCGACAAAGTCCGACCCCTCTGCATCCATATATTTTTCACAACTAACGGATGTTGCTCCAACAATAGCTATTTTTGAAGAGTAGTCTGTCATAGTTTGTTTTGTGTCAAACGTTTGACACAAAATGTGTTCACCTCGTGTGTGCGTTATCATCTATACATTCAAGCAGGCTTGGTTCCCCCTCCCACTCTTAGTCGTTTGAACCCTGACAGCCTGATGCAGATAGTAACCTCTTACAGCAGCTATTTTAGGCTATCACCGATTGCCCCCTAGTTTCAAAGCTCTTAAATTACAAATATTGGTCTACGGCATGGAATAAATCCTGGTAAATTCTGTTAAAGGGTTAAACCCATAGAAGTTATTCGACCTCACTTGATGTAACCCGTACTGCAATCATTCAAAAATCAGCTTTGGTTTCCTCTTTTTTTGGCATAATTTTAACAAATATTTCTATCATTTTGTAAATTATTGTTAATATATCTTCGTATTATGTACAGCTGTTTCGTTGTTAAATATTTTTTTTCTGTCAATGTCACAAGGTCTTACAATTCTATTTTTGTTTCCACGTTTACTGTCAACTAGTGGGGTTTTTTTTGTCCAAGAAGAGAAAATTTTATACATATACATAGCCGCCAGCTATTGCATATTTTGTCGATACAAGTTTTCATGTATTATATAAAAATACAAAATTGCCACCAAAAATGTAATAATAACTCATTGTAAATTATTTTTGGAAATTTGACAGAAACTAATTCAATTGATTGGAACTTTTGGAAAAATATTAATAGATTTCAACAGATAGTTCAACATTGTTTACTTAAGTGAAATGAAACAGTGATAGTTCATGCGTATACCTGTACAATGTCAAAGTCACCACAAACCGCAATCTCAGTCTCCCGTTGAAGATTATCACCAACTGACAAATGGACAGGTTGGGGATCACATAGTTTACGATAAATGCATTCCTCGGTAACTTTGGCAAATACAACTCTTGTGGTGTTACATCCTGCTGTCAATTACTGCGGCCATATCCTTTGTCTGCTACCCTGTCCTATGTCATGATGCAATCTGACCATGGTTCTTGTTGTAAACAGGGCTCTAACCTCATGGGAAAGCTTGGCTTTCCTATGAGCCAAGCACAGATGCATCACAAGAGTTGTGCCGCATGGTTTCCAAAAATGTATGCGTGGCCATCTCACGCACTCTCCTCAAATTTGTTATCTGTCACTCTGGAAATTGGGGGATTTCGATTACCAATCGATACAGAAGATTACAATTTTATTTAGCTTATATTTATCTTCAGCTTGGAGTGACCAATCCTTGTAGATCCTTAAATGACTTGCTTGTAAAATGATTCACACTGCAGGTTTTGTCCGGTTTACTTGCTAACAACCGGCTTAAAGTAGAAACAACCAACAAAGTACACCTCATATGATCAGCTGATCTATTGAATTTAAAGAGAACACTAGTCCTAGATGATATCCTATTGCACGCTCAAACAAACGTCCTAACTCTCGCAAACAAAATAGCTGTATGCCTGTAGTATAGCAGCTGTATGCCTGTATCGTACAGGCATGCGATTCATCAATAAAAAAAGAGAAACAATTCCACCATCAATTTCATTCCATTTTCATCTATTAATAATCTGAAATTGCAAAGCTTAATGCCATGTGCACGCTAGGCTGGTGCTTATGAGGACTGCATGGACACAATAACCGGTGAATTATTTTTTCTTCGATGTTGCATGTGTGGAAACAGCTTGCTGTGAATCTTGTAGGAAGAATTTGGCGAAACAAAGGGTATTTTGCTTGACACAGGGGTTTCTCATATTGGGAAACTCCTGTGCCAATTGGCATCGCCAGAAAAAGAATTCCAGAGAGAGAAAGGGAGAGAAAAAAAGTCACCATGTGTGCAATAGCACAAAAGGCCCATTAGATCTACACAGAGAGAGAGTAAGAGAGAGGAGGAGGAGGAGGGAGGGGGGGGGGGGGGAGAGAGAGAGAAAGAATCTTGTGAGTTTTAAGTGTTACTTTGGGAAATTACATTTGGTGCTATGTAATGTTTGATATACATTTTATGCAGAGTTCTTTATTAAGCGGATTTGTTTTTATTTTGTAAATGGCATTACTCTAACAAAACCAATTTAGATTTTTTATGTGACTTTAAATGAGCACTTGACCCCCTCTCACAACCCAATGAACACTTTAGGGAAAGCTTGTGCATAGCAATGTATTAGTTTGCATAATGTATGTGAAACACATGTTGAGATCTCCTTTTTCCCCCCACAACAAAAGTCCTGTTTTGGGGGCATTTTTTTTTGAGAAATTGACATAAAGTTCACGTATCAGTATTTTATTCTGCAAAATTCAGAAATCCAGATTGTGGCAGATTCGTTAACTCTTAAGCTGCAACTTCAATGGCAAACAGTAAACTAAACTCGAATATTCTCCGTTATTGCGAGTAATTGGTTTTTTCCTTTCGTGGAAAATCAAAACACAATCGTTTACCTTTATTAATAAATTATTGTTGGCGGCGCCTTGCCTTGGCTCTCGACATAAATACACGCACACACAAAAACACTATGATAACTGCTGATACATACTGTATTTTGCAGTTAAAACCTTCGGTTACAACTAGCCAAGTGAAACATCACCGATTTCACCTCCACAATAATATTAACCTGTGAACATTTCATGAAATTCAATGATGAAGGTTTCGAGAAATCGGCAAATAAAGGTTTATATTACTCAGGTTCAGTTATTTTGTGTGCATTGAAATTAAAACTAAATCTCTCTTTTTTTAAATCATTACTGATCCTGTGCAATACCAGTAATAGTCGCTTAATGTCTCACAGTGGATGACTTCACGAACCATGCTGCCGTTTATTTTCAGTGAGCCCCTGCAAAATGTTATTAAAAGTTCCAAACTTTGACATATGACACATTGATTATATCAATGGTTGTACTTGTGGTAGACCATGCTCTTTGAATGATTGCAGTACCATATTATGTGCCCTTCTAATTTCTGTTGTCTTGCTTTTATTTATATTTGGAGTAAAACACTGGAACATTATGTTCGATCTTTTTGGGAAGGGTTTTGGGGTTTTTTTTTTGGGGGGGGGGGTGCAAAAACATGCCACAATAAGCCGACCGTATGCCCATTCTTTACTTTGGTACCATCAATATAAACCTTTAAGGATTTCAGTTACTCATTAAAGGTGTGGTGTTGTCTCCTGAATGACTCTAATTTATTTTGTTCAGGTGCAGCTACTAACTTTGGTTTTACTCTGGCTAATATTGTATTCCTGGCGTGCTTGGTGGAACTGCATTTCAATTTTGTTGACCGACCCGATTCGTTTGGGTTAGTCTGGATAGTAATCAAAAAGATGCAACTGGAGTGAAACTAGGGCGTACAGTAACGTATTGTCTCGCACCCCCCCCCCCCCCCCCCCACAAATGTCCAAGATGATTCGATGCAATGATGGAACATAATGGTGATTCAATAGAACTGGTACTCTGACACAAACAAGGCTGAGTGCACGGGCAAACCATTGTATTGTCACTGTCTTACAACCATCTCTGAAAATGTGGTGGTGGTGGGGAGGGGGCGGGGAGGGGGGAAGGGGCTTGGTTGAAAAAATGTTGATATGCTAGTCCACTTAAAATGTTAAACTTACCAAGGAAGAGACACCACTACTTTGCCTTCTAAGAAAAAAACTTTTTTTAGCCAAAGTGCCTCGTGTGTGAAACATTCAAATCCCCTATTTATTATTTAATAAGCCATGGTTGCAAACTAAAAAACGAAGAGGCTGTATCTGATGGTACTAAAGGTTTGCCCATGCCGAACCCAGAAGGATCCAGTTTTGTGCCGGTATAGTCAACTCTCTTTAGAACAGTAATTTGTCATGAACCTAGTAGTATGGTCACCGTGATAGAGGGCCACCTTGACAGGGAGGGCCACCGTATCACGGCCACGACGTAGTGCATGCAGCCATCGTACACAGCACGTTGCTTATTGGACAATTGAATGCGATAGATTTTTGCCGTATCTGCCATCTCGTCGAAATTGGTGTGTGGGCAGCATTTAACTAGGGACGCACAACGATAAAGACAATTTGTCGCTGATTGGATATCATCATGCTAGAGATATAAATTGCCATAGGGGGTAGGGGGGTCGGGGGGTGGGGTGGGGGGTAGGGGGGTGGGGGGGGGGGCAGCCTATATGTGTTTCTATCTATGTTGAGTGGTCTGTCTGCATGCAGCTGTTTCAGGCATTTTGTGGGTTTCTATTTCAATAACTGTCTGGTACTATTGACTGGCTACCTGCATTCGCTTTACCCGGGGTAGTCAATTTGAATTCATGACACTAAGCACATTGTTGATTTAGCACATGGGCAAGCTATTCAAAAGTCACCCCAGGAAACATCTATACAGTAGCAGACATCGAACAGTGTGCTTAAGGAAAATGCTGCAGCTAAGTCAGTCTATACCGACAAGGTTCAGAGTGTACGTGCAAAAATGGCTTACTTGAGGTACACCTACAGTCGTATTTTCCTTGGGATATACTTGTTGTGAACCAGCGGTACTTTATTTCATAACAGAGGCTGGCTAATGTTCACATCGAGTTTATCATCCTAGAAAAGGCGTGCGTCTGGAAACTTGTGGGTACTCGGTTATAGGAAGTGTACGCAATATTTGAACAATAATGTGTTAGCAGTAACGTATTCACGTTAATACGGACTGGAAAGCTAGTTTTTTGTCCTGGGTTAAACACCCCACCCACCCCCACTTTTTACACAGCAAGATGATCGTCAACTGTGGTAAATTGAAAGTTAAGTGGTTTTGAACATTTCAACTTTGTAACGATCGGTTAGTGCTTGGACAGTACAGATAAAGTAAAGCTGAATAAAACCGAGAGCTCTTGTAATATAAAGCCACTGACAGGCCTAGGGGGCGTAAGACGCCATTATTGAGAAATTAATGTTTAGTCTTTTACGATTTCAGGCAAAATGGTCATGGGAAGAAAATCTCTCAAATAGTTTATTTCGTCTATGCGAAAATTATCTTTCTACTGTTTAATGCACATTCCATCACTACAAGTTGTTATCTTCAAAACGAGTTGACTTCCAGTTTTGATAAAATGTAGCTTAAAGAATTGGTTTGGGAGAGTTGAAATAATATACTTAAAATTATGTGTGTAAAAACATGATTCTAAACCCAGTAATGCTCATTGCTTAGTGAGGACTTCCTTTTCTGTTGATACAGTAGAACGCCACATCTTGGTAATGTGTGGAATTCTGTTTTTATTCACCACTTCTAACTTGGGCTCTGGCTTTGCTGGTTTTAGAAGCCCCAACTATGATTGTGATGTTTTTCGCTGGCTGTTACTGGAATCGGAGATGAGTTATTCATTCCTATGGCGCTAATAATAATTATAACAATGATGGTACATTCTATTTTCAGGGTAGCTGGTTAAATCATTTACATACGGGATTCCTGAAAGTTTCCGAGTATTCAAAACACTGGTTGTGGGACTTCTGTTCCCTTGAGAAACTTAGTTCTGGTTGTACACACATACAGTTGCGGGACAATCGCCTCAGTCCTTTTTTTCATTGCAATACTATGGAGGGGGCATGCTATTTCTATATGCAAATAATTTTGCCAAGTGACCTGAAAATAGAATGTGTCGCAATTTCATGTCAATGAAACCTTCTTTCTCACTTTGGTGTCGATAACATTTCCTATAATGATTGTATGCTACCTATACTCTTATCTTGACTTTATTTAATAATGTAATACTTCTGCCGGTCCCAGTGAAGCTGTCCGTGCCAGGATTTCTAAACCCAAATATTATGTAACTGCCACCCCCCTTTCAGTTGTTCCTTTGTTTACTGTTACTCAATTTTGTGCAAGCGGAGAGGGTCATGTTGTACGTCCCCTCAGAAGAAGGTTAATAAAAACAGTCACTGATACTCGCAGGAATTTCTTGTTTGTTTACTTATCAATTACATGTACAGTTTACGGTAGGAAATATAGGGATATGCGGATTTCTCATGTCATGGTTTAATTCAGGCCGTGTTAAACTAGGTTTTAACTTGGATTTCAGCATGAACTCTAATTTCACATAAATTAAAACCGAGTTAGTACTATAGTATTACTATTACTACTACTAGTAATAGTTCATCAAACCTTAATTGTGCTGAAATTTCAACTTAGGAGTTGTTTTGATACCAGGACTCGCAAATGCCAGCCTGCATCGCCGTTTCGGTATCGGCGAGTATGGAGTCTATGCACCAATCCCATTAATAGGGGGCTTCAACTTATTTGCAAAATTGAAGATTGTAAATAACTGGTACGGTGACTATTATGGTTAGGGCGTAGGGCCAACCCATTGGTTCCATGCTGGCTTTATAGTGCACTGTCTCCGGTGAAATATATGCTCGCCAAACTTTGTTGTATCGACGTGGTACGTACCAAACAGGCAAATAATATTTATTATTATTAATATCCGCATCAGACATCTGAGCTGTGGTTTTACAAAATCATATTCCCCTCGTTTTTAATGCTAACGGACTAAGCAGGTAATATTTGTATAATATTACCCTCTCTCGGAAAAGCCTATGGTCTTTACGTATTGAAAAAGCGGTCAATAGTCTTATATTTTCCCTGGTCTAACATCCGGGAACGTGGCAATCAAGGCATGCAAATTATATTTTTTTCTGCGTGAAGATTTATTCGCGAACGAGTGCCATTTCCATGCGTAAAATAAGCAGACGATCGTATCTTTTGTGTGCACTGCATGCAGCGCGCAGTAGCTGGCGCTGCGTGGGAAATTCGAAAAATAATAGCCGTGTCTCAGTTTTCAACAAAACAAACAAAATGGCAGATAGTGGTGCGAGGAAACTTTATGTCTTAACTTCGTGGCAGTTGTGGAAAATGTCTACCAGTGATCATTTGAGAAATTGTTTTGGAAATTAGAGTTCGACATGGATTCTGTGAAGAAGCCCTACCTTGGTAAGTTAAATAACTTCTTTTTATATCATAATCAAGTGTTAAAATAGTGGGTATGCATGGCCTGCTCTTAAAATTGTGAATAGACCTATGCAGTGGCCGGCCGGCTTAGAGGGCAAACCCTTTATTAGGTTGGGAATGTGCACGAGCGGACCTTTTTTGTCCCTGAATTAAAATGACAAAAGATAACCTGTAACTAAAGATGGCCACTACGCGTAAAGTAATAGGCCTAACATTTCCTTGTTCGCTCTAGATGTCTGATGTGGATAATAATAATAATAATATTGACTGCTCCTACTTTCGGGAGATACGACATATATATTGCCCTCACTGGACCGATATTGAATCTATAGTTCAGGCAATATTATATTATTATATATCTAATAAGTACTTTCCCGAACAACTTACCCATACTACATGCTATATATAGGCCGCCCTGAAGACCTGTCACCCGCCCTCTATCTATTACACAAGGACTGCACTAGCAGCAAGGTCATTATAGGTCCTATTTCCCGACGCCGAGTACATTGCTACGTAGTAAAGTACTAGTACGCACAGAACATTAATATTAATAGTCAATACGTTGTGATGTTTCAAATGTTTATTTTCATATTTGTCTACACAATTCACACGAACGGTTAAGGTAAAAACAGTACTAGTATAAAATCTTAGTATAAATGATAATTTTGAACTAAAACACACCAATAGGTATAATCAACAAAAATAACCCACAGCCAAACAGAGCATCCGGTTTTCTCCCCCTCCCCCTTCTCCCCCTTCTCCCCCTCCCCCTTCTCCCCCTTCTCCCCCTCCCCCTCCCCCTCCTCCCCCTCCCCTCCCC
>JAVCKS010028909.1:0-26799 GCA_032273685.1 Pteraster tesselatus | reverse complement strand
ATTATCGATCAGGATTCTTCTTTCTTTTACATAGTATATATTCAGAATAAACAGGGACCATTTGCTATTAGTCAAAGGATAATATAAACTCAGAAAGAAGGGGAAATTTGCTAAATTTAGGCCTAACACAAATGTATTGTTTTGGTTTGGATTTTTTGTTCTTGCAAATTTCTATCACACCTACTTTTAGCAAAGATTTGATAAAATATATCTGGAAAAAGATTTTGCCTATTATACTGTTAATAAACCATTCAGATCTTCGGCCATAGAGACAAGTATTTTGTTTACTGTTAAGCCACATGGACATGATGTGCGTGCAATGAAATATACCGGCCAATGGTACGCACACTTTAAGGAGCACCCGTAGGGGTGCACATTTACAACAAGAACCATGGATTTAGGCTGTACCTAAATTCAGGCTGCAGATGTGTCCCCTATGACTGTGCTGCCAGTGTATCACGCCTATGGGTGCCGATTTAAACCATTATTTCTTAGTGTGTAGTCAGTTGAAAGAACATGTTTGAAAATTGTAGTTCCCAGTATATAATGCACTCACCTCTTCAAACCAAAATGCTGGCATATACAGTACATTGACGTTCCCAGATGACCTGTTGACAAACCGAAATAAAGGAGAATATTTAGCAATGCACATTTAGGAAAAGATCATTTCAAGGAGACTGCTTTGACTCAAGTTCAGGCAACAGGTAAATAAATCAACATCATGTGGTAAATTTTTTGGGGAAACTTGTAGTTCACAAACAGTTACTCATAAAATGAGTCATATAGAATAGTCATTGCTCATCCTCTGATTTGTAGGGGCCTACAAATCATCCTCTCTGCCCGTCTCAATTTCCCCACATTCTTATTCTAAAACACCCTTTCCAACAATTTCTGTGGGGGAAATGCTTTTTTTGTTCATACAAAAAGTGCAATCGATAACAGCCATGTGGTCATACGTGTACTTATTTAAAGAAGGTTTTCTATTTCTGTAAAACTTATTCTATTATTGTAAAGTGAATCTGCATCAGGCATTCTTCAGTTTATAACAAAGACATTGGATGTATAAAAGACAAACTAATATTAACTAAGATGCAGGAAAACCCCACAATACACAAGTATGCTTTACATTATTCAGGATGAAGAGAAGTGTGATCACCGAATCCAGGTTGTTGGAAAAACGTTTACTGTATCTGTATCAGTGAGAGTTGGTGCATAATTATGCACTCATGACGATATTAGTCTCTGTGCAGGTTGCTAACTTGATTGCAAGCAGCCTCTCACTGCCACCTTCTAACGTCACCGAACAAACCTACACTGATGGCAATGCTACACGCAACTTTCATCTTTCCGTTTCCAGATAAAAGTGTAGTTAAGCTCTTTCAAAGAACCATATCCGAACAGACGATTTTGTTGAAGAGAAACTTACGCGGTTGTAGTCGTAAAAGCTCACAATCTATGACTGCTGTTCTCCGTGCATTTTAATAGGTCATTACTAAGTCGGGGGTGGGGTGTAAGAGTATGGACATTCTATGTGCCAAGTTTCAAACATACAAGCCCTGATATAAGTTTACTTCTACATATACAATGTAATCAGGGGTATACAAACAGCTACCTGCTCATCAGGCTAAATAAAACCCGTAATTCACACAAGTCGATGATGGAACAGCATCTTATTGGCAGAGGGCTGCCCAACCTAAGGCGAGCAGTAGATATATTCTATGGAATTGAAAAAAAAAATTCCAAATCAGTCAAAGACTGCCTTTGGGAAAAAAAGGTTGCCCAATCATTATGGGCCCCTCTCGGCATTACTAACAACCCCCAATTGAAAAGGATAAAGGATAACTGGTACGAGATCTGTAACTCGATTGATATGGTTTCAGGGCCGCAACTGTAAGCCAGCTGCTGAAGCAGCCAGGGAAGTGGCAAACTACATGCTCAACTGCCTAATGGGGCCCTACTGCAAACCCGTCATGAAATAGGATGTCTAATCTACATGTGCTCTCTTTGCAAAGCAGGGACAGAGCTACGCGTTTACTACCACTGGTCTGGGGGTCCCCATTTTGACTACCACTGGCAGCTACTGATGCAGGTAATATGGATTACAGCTTGGCATAATAGCAGTCCAGATGTTAGTGAACTGACTTGTACATATATACTAAATTATTACACTAGGCCTAGCAGACTAGCAGCAATGATCACAATGTTCTTACTCTATTTCAGGATCACTGATCATATACTGGTTGATTTGTAGCCTCATCCTCAGCTTAAATGGCATACCTAGAATCTGTGATTAGAATATGAAATAAAAATATCTGATCTCTGTACAAATAATTTATCACACGATAGTGTTATTAAATACATGCATGTAACCGGGAGGTATGCCGGGAGATAAGATGGGAAAGATTGGCTAGGCCAGAGGGGGCGGACCAGAGGGGGAACCAGTCGCTCCAGCTATTCCAAGGGATTGTCGCATATGTCCCCCTCATGTCTGCCTCAAAGTCACATTATTTCTAGGATGACCTCTTTCCCCTGCAGGTTCCAGTTTGAGGCGTATGTGGTGCTCAATGCCGTCTAACGGAGTGTGTAAGCCATCCGACTAATCCATCCCCAGTGTCTTTGGAGAATCTCTGCCCTAATTGCTGGCTGCTGTCTTATTTGCTGCCACAGTTCCTCATTTCTTATTCTACCTGGCCAGCGTATCCGATGAAACCTTTTGAGGCAGTTGTTGATGAAATCTCTTCATGGCGGTGACAGTAGTTCTCCAAGTCTTGGCTCCATTATGTAAGACAGGTTTTACGATGGCGTTGAAGATCATATGGTGTTGAAGATCCTGTCGGGAGTTATTAACTCTAAGGGAGGTCATCGAAACAGTCACGGTTTTACTGCTAAAAAACCGCGGTTTGGCCGACTGCGAGTTTCTGGCAGAAATAATGAGTTGGGCGCTTATCTTCCTCATTGTCATGTCAATAATCTGATGAATACATAACTTCTTAGCTGGCTGAAATCATGTTAAGGTCGAAGCTACGGCGGTCGCCACGGTCACCGCCAACCTCACGGCTGTCAGAATTATCCGTAGGAAAATCAACTCCCAAATGCGGGAAGTCTGAGGAACTGTGGGAAAATAGGATACGCTTGAAGTTTCCATGACTTTTGATCGCCTTTTAGAAAACTGTTTGCGCCGCTCTGGATTTTACTGTATAGGGTCTCGGGAATTTATGTAGCGTGTTGTCGATAATTCGTCAACAGATTCAAAATGGTGTGTCACGCTTGCTTGTGTCGCTGATCATTTAAATACGTACGTGTAGGCCTACACCATGTTGGCATAACACCACGCGCAAAAACTATTCTAGGATAGGCCCCTTGTAAAATTGTAATAAGGCACCTACAAGACGCCGGCATTTTCAGGTACAGTAGGCCTACCGTGCGAAGAACACGGAAACCACAGTAACCCGTCGCTTTTTAATTGATCTATTTATTTTCGTATTGGTTTTATCAAAGTAAATGTAAAAAGCGTAAGATCAGCTGTTATATGAACCCATACACCAATGGTGTTATTCTTTCTAAGGGGGAAAAATCAGTTTCTGTTCTTCTTTGTCTATACAGCTTTAGACAATATGAAGCAGCCTCATACACCACAAGAACAGGACGTCCATCACTTGAACAGCTTTTTCCTGGTATCGTTGAGGCAGCGCAGAAATTCGTTGAAGAAAGGAGTTTTGAAGCACATAGCACATACATGTAGGCGTCAAGACAACAGGAAAGTGTGGCACAATACTTGGCAGCCTTCGAGAAAATATTTTAGAAGTTGAACCAGGCTTAAAGTTGAAAGAGCATCGAAAAAACATAGCTACACTGTAACAGCAGAACATGTGTTGAGACTCACTTTATTAATACGACTTGTAAATTGAATTGTTCGTGTCTATAAATCTTGGTATGCAAATATTTGCTTCCGATTTAAAAATAAAAAACCCCCACAATCAAGCTTCCATGTATTTTATTAAGGTGCACTGAATAACATCGTGGCTGATCAGAGCAAGTTCAACTTTCATAAATGTCTACCGGTACTTGTTAGGCTTGTCAACTACAAGGAGCTGATAAATGCTAAGGTTCCGAATAAGATGAACTCCGAGCGTAAACCAAATGACAACGAGCACTTCTACTCTGCCCGGGTTAAGTACGCGTTGGAGGCGTGTAGCAAAACATCACCATCTTCTCTCTTGTTTTTAATTGATAAAAAAAATCAGCTGAGAATTAGTTCCCAAAGGACCTCAGTCGACCAAAGGTGCACCATCACAAGGCTATTTCTCTCGGATGACAAGCCAAACTATTGGGATCAGGATTTCCAAAACCCAGGGTACCTCATAACGCCAGCTGGATACCTGCAGATGACCCCGCCTCACCCTCTAGAGATTAACACTTGACAAACATGGGCGACAAGTATCTACAGGTACGTGTGCAATGTACAGTATTTGCGTCTTTATCTTTTTTTCAAAGAACCAAGATTGTTATACGATATAACATGACGGCCATCCTAGTTATTTAACGAAAGAAATTATTTGCACAAAAACACATGTCTCAATTCGACGTACACTTTTATTGTAGACCGGGAATGTTGACGTGCATTAGTTGTTGCCGGACCGAATATATAAAAATATATAAAACGAAAGGGCTACACGTATAATTTTACGCCACTTTATGAAAATGCTTCTAATTTTTGTAAAAATGTTTTTTGTTTCAGTCAACCTGAGCGAAGTGGTGTAACTGTGATCAACAGAGGGCCCCGGTGTAAAACGAGCATCAGTAGCCACGCCAACGACCCGTTTCGACGAGACAGTGGAAAGTCATGCATAACTATCTAATTAGCCGATGGTGGTTCCGATTCTAATGTGAACCATACAACCAATGAATGGTATTACATGTAACTTTTTTGTGACTTGAACCTTGACTGTCTGCTGGCAATTGCATACTGCCGCGGGATTTCTGCAAGAAATCTGATTGAACACATTTAGTCAATTCTTACCAAAGCCTCAGTCTCGATCTACTAAATGACCTCCCAAATGAGCTTCCTCCAATTCAACAAAAACTTTCCACAAGATCCATTCCACAGACTTCTTGGTGGAAAAAATGGTGAGAGGAATCCCTGGTTTCAGTGTTGGAACCAGAAAGTAGAGTTTGATCTCTGACCCCCGCACCAGATTGGAACCGTCGGGATTGGAGTTATTCTTAGACGACGGGGTACTCGTAAATTCGAAAAAATAACTGCTTTTCACGGTTGTACCCAACTGTAGTCGCTTAATTTCTTCCGATGGTTGTGATGTTTCCAGAGGGCAGCCGGTAAGAGGAATCAGGCTTGCAGTGGTTTTTGTACAGATAAGTCTATACTTGCATGACTTGGCAATGGCGGACGGTTTGGTACAGGTACTAACCCCGGAATTGCTGAGCTTTGCCCCCTTAGTCTTTTTCTTACCTGTAGTCGGCGGAGTAAAGTCCAGAGACTTTGTGGATCTGGTCCAATAAAAAAAGTGGCAAGCTTTCCAGTTGGTTACCGCGAAAGATGACTCCAGGGGTAAGTGCCCCATACAAACTGTTGGAGGACAGGGACTGTGGAGGTACATGTATGTCTCCAGGTGACTTTGAGGACCCGGCTGTTGTTTCACCAAAGGACAGGGACCACGGCGGTATGTCTTCAATAGAACTAGAGGTCCAGGTCAACACCTTCTCGAAAGGCAGGGACCGCGAAGGTACATGTATTCTTCCGGAAAGAGAGCCTTCGGCTGAAGAATTATGCATCGGTAGGTTTAACAGGTACATGTGAGTCCCCTGAATTGGACCTAATGATTCATGTGGCATATATTATGTCATTTACCAAGGTACAGTATATGGTGTGAAAACTATTCTTACAGGTTCTATAGAGAAATAGTTGCTGTGTGTGTCTTCATCTGGATTCATCCCAAACACAGCATCGATGAGAGATGGATCGGCATTATAGAAGTGTGGATTGGACAATGCAATTGGTGCTCCTGTGTAACGATGGAAGATAAGTTAAAAGGCATTAACCCTTTCATTGCCATTAGCAAGTTTACTTGACAAAGAGGATCGAGGGCATGATTACCAGTCAATGTTGTACACAAGTATCTGGTTTCCAGTAGCCTTATTCCTAGAACAATTGGTAAGGAAAGGGTTAAAAAAAACCCAATATTGACAGGTCTGTGTGTAGCATTGTACAGCAAGAGTTTGCTACATTGCACAGGCAGTGTACTAAAGTGATGCTGACATTCTGTTCCTAAGAAGACATATGGTATGGTACAGGCTGGTACTCAGTAGTCAGTATCATACATGTACCGGTATACATTATACTGTACACACATTACTATAGGGTCAAACTTGCAGAGGGCACCAGTATTTTCTCTTAAAGGGGAATAAGTTTATTATTTTCATTAACAACCTAAAATGCAGTTATGGCACTGCATATTAGGTCGTTTGTATTCTCCACAAAAGGATTAGCCCTAACCATTCAATAATCACATTTGTTTTAGGACCACGTGTGTAGACCAGTTAGATACATGTTTCTAAACATACCAAATTTGCAGGGGTCTACCCTCTGCAGTCCCATTGGAATGGACTCATTTCCAATGTCAAAACCTTCATTCGGTGGGTATGTGCTTCCATTTGCATAGGCCCAGCTAGCCACGGTGAATCGCTTGAGTGGTACATCTTTTAGCTTTTCATCCTTTCTGTATGTGTAGGGCATGGTTCTGCATTGAAAAACAAAGTTTAGATACAGTGAATAAAACAGCAAAGACAATTATGCACAATAGTCTTCACTCTTATATTAGCCTTAAATATCGGTGTTAAAATAAGAGGTGAATTTCTGCACTGAGCACACAAACCCTGGGGACAGAAAAGTTACTACCCATGTGCATGTATACATGTAGTAGTGGTTTTATATTTTTAGATTTCCTAGTCATCCACTTTTTCTGCTAAAGAAATGTGCATACCCTCACACGTACATTTAAAATAACTTACCCCTATTTTTTTACACTTTGATGCGCTAAAAAGGTAACAAAAAATGCTCGTATCTTAAATGTGTTGCTGGCACTCGCACTACACCAATAGCCTAATTTGTCAAAATCCTGCTCAAAATCAACTATTGTCAGAAAACAAGCCTCTACCGACACGCATGCTGGGATTTAAAAATGAGGTGGCATCAGAAACAAATTAAACGAATAACTATCCAAATAAACTATCCAACTAGACTATACCCAATAGACTCACTTCATGTGTTTCTGGTATGTACTGAAAACCTTTTTAATTTATTACACATATTTTGCCGAGATACGGTAGTAGCTTTTGGCAATTTGTTTTTATTGCACACGGGTACCAGCTGTTGTTTTGGGGATTGCACATGGATACTGTTGTATTTCGGATTGCACATGGGTACCAACTGTTGTATTTCGGACTGCACATGGGTGCCAACTGTTGTATTTCGGATTGCACATGGGTAATAACTTGTGTTTTATAAGAGTTCTCTCCGCGATATCAGCAAAAGAGTATCATGCAAAAAATGCTTCCTTCGAGGGAAGGCACAGTATAATACAGTGTTCTATTGTCAACCTATTAGGTTTGTATTGCACACCAAAGGGTTGTAATTATTGCAGGGGTGGTGGGGGAGGAACCCCCAGTAGAGACTGGTGAAATTTTACCTTACATGTACTTTCAAGGGATCTGCTAACCAAGCCATTTGGTACTGATATTCTACTTTGGCTACGTTCGTTCGTTGGCGTTATTAAAAATTTAGCAGTACCATCATGAAAAAAACTTTTCTTTGAAGCATTCTTAAAATTGCAAGCAAACCATTTTGCGGTTTTTAGACCATTGCGAAGATAAATCAGCTACATGTAGCCCCAATCTTCTGCTAAACTGGTAGCAGTAATTAACTTGTATCGGTAATTAGCTAGTACCGGTAGTAGTAATTAACTGGTATCAGTAATAAGCAGGTAGTAGTAATTAACTGGTATCAGTAATAAGCAGGTAGTAGTAATTAACTGGTAGTAGTAAATAACTGGTAGCACTATTAGTAGTAACTAACGCCAAGAAAAACTAGAAAGTGTATTTTTGTTCTTGTGTGGTCATACAAACTTATTGAATTTTAGGCTGGAATCAGCATAGTATGGCCGACAGAGTGTCTTAATTAACATGACAATGTACTCAACAACTCAGGAACTATAATTAACGACTAGTAATTAACAGCGCATCACACCCACACTCAAAGCTGTTACAGTACTTCTATTTTAACAATATTGCCTGGTGCCAACATGTCAATTAGGTTTTCAGTCCTGTCTAACCTCGTGGTTTTTCCTTAGTTTCCTCCCACTTCCCAAACTGTAACTTCTTCTACCTGTGATATGATTAATATAACCTAAATGATAAAGCAAGAATAGTAATTTCAGCACATACATGTACATGAACACTGTAAGTAGTCAAAAGCAATTAAGGATAGTAACTTGTGGAAAGTTTGCCAAAGCCCCTATATAAAATAACAACTTGCTCTATACTCTGTACAGTCATACTAAATACATTACCAATCACCTCATTGCCAAGGGCAGTCATGCAACCTTTTAGAAGCAAATTAAAAGCACACAGAACATTTAGGTGGTACCATTGTATGCATTAATGCCTAGCTGTCGTGTCTTGGATATCTCTGAGGCAGTTGATTAAAACATTTGAACAAGAACTACATGTATACTACAGATTAACTACATACACTGTACATGTAATAAACTTGAGCCTGCTACACATGAGAGCTATGTGTTTGCCAAGGAGGACTTGTCAGTCGAAGACATTTGCCAAGGACGTAGCTCGACGTACGTAGTGAACTGACAAGGTTTCAGCCTCAAGAGGCCCGCCTAGTACCTGTCAAGGACCTGTCTTGTTTGAATGGTCGAACTCCCATGGATAAGGCCAAAACAAAATGGTTTGTTTGCCTTTAAAGATAAACAAATGCAGGTAGGTACATGTAGGTAGGCTTTTTCTTTTGGGCCTAACTCAAATCTTACCTACAGAGGTCTGGGTGGAATAAATTCAACACTTCGTCTTCCTTTATGCCCCTGTGGTACATCATGCCATCTGAAATTTTAAAGCCAATTTACTATTGAACAACCTACAGTTATTGCATGCTTTGCTGTGTAGTATGTTTCATTTCCAATAAGCATGCAATCACTGTTTGCATGTACACATTTTAGGGCATTATTTGGCATGATTGTTCGACCTTGACAAGTCTGTAATTTGCACCCTGCACCATTCTTAAGTAAGGTTTAATAAACGTTTAATAAGCCTGTATCATTCAAAAAGTCAAGAAACGATTGTGTACAATTTTACACTTTTGTAGAACATTCAAACTGAGGCAGAAACATGGCAGAGGTAATGAAAACAAAGTGAAATTTGTTACCAGTTCCATCAATTGCATTAGCATAGTCCGATTTCCAGTAGTCCAGCTGAGTTTCCCCATCAAAGCGGTCAATCTGATTTACTCTCGTCTTGTTTTTAACACCAGTAAATGAAGTGTACAACCCAAGAGATGTATTATTCCGCTGTTGACCAAACAAAAATATTGCCCTGTAACCCTGATGCACACTAGAGCGACACTAAGTGTGCTGGCGACAGATCGTGCCACACTAAACGGCCTCACAAGGGTCGCAAACGTGGCCCCAGGGGTCGCAAAAGTGCCCACGAGGTCGCAAACGTGCCCGTCCCCCCCCCCCCCCCCTTCCCCGGTTGCATGTCGTCATAAGAACAGCGTTTGTTTACACTACAGTTCATAACAAAGGAATGTAATCTCACCCCAAGCAAGAATCCAAACTGTGTTTCAAACCCTTCAGGAAGAGGAAACCAGGGTAGGAGCTCGTGTATTAATGTAAAGAATGGTTCATCATAGCCCCAGATTAAATCCTTAACAGACAGTCGGATAAAAGGCTTCTCGTTTTCCGTTTCGAATACATCATTGATCAGCTTCTTGATGGCAGAAGATGCATCACCCATGAAGTAAACGACAGTCTATTAGAGAAAGAAACAAATATACAATACCAAGATAACAGACGACAGCAAAATAAATCTAGGGATAAAGCTTATTTCTCTTACAGGGAAACTAGGAGTCACTTCAAATGGCAACGGAAGCTAAAGAATCTAATTCATAAGAGCTACCCCCAGGTTCTTGTCCTCACTGACAAAGCCGGTCAGCTATGATAAAGCGTAAAACTGTGGGATCAACTCCAAACGATGGTCTTATTGTGACCAGTGTTCCTGCACTTACAGAAAGGGGACCTTTTACCATACTGGTGCCAAAATTATACGAGTGTGGAGTTACTGGAGCATACATGTACCAAGGATTTATTTTATACCACGCACTAGTGGCGGGGTAGAGTGTTTCTCATTCCAAAGATATAGTTTTCACATTCATAAATATACCCATTGGGATTGACAACCTCTTTCAGAAAGTGTATGAAGTGGACGATCAGTACTTACATGTAGCACAGTTTAATGTTCATGAACCACATTGTATACTAACACTACAGGGCATTTTTTAATTGACTGCAATTTTCAGGCTAAAATAAATATGATACTGGTCAAGCCATGTGAATAGAGATTGGGCCTACATGTACTGGCTAATATTGTATAGTGATACTGTATGAAAATATTTGGGCAATGTATCATAAGGTCATTGGGTGCCCCTGCACACTATCTAACGAAATGTGACCGGCTTGCTCAACAAAAATGGATATTAGGACGATTTGTAAAAACGAGTTACACATGTACATGGGTAGTTGAATTGGCTACACTTATTATAAGTTTAATTTGGTATACATGTACATGTAGGTTTGAACCCTATGGCATTTTGCATTATGGAAATTAACGAAAAGGACCTTCATCAGAGATACAGCCCTTTAAGCACAGCAAGTGGGAAAAAGAAAAGAAATTCTCTTAGAGATGAATGCCCATAGTAACAGTTAAATGTATGTCCCAATTATGAAAAGATTGATATACACTGTAATATTAAGCCAATCAACGAAAAAACTTCTTTCACCCTCTCCACATAAAAGAATCCTTTACACGAATTACATGTAGCATAGCGTCTCTTAATACTCTTTTTCCGAAGCAGGTCAGATATAAAACAGTTCATGCTAATTCATGCCATTTGAAAACCATCTAGGTTTTGCTCAAAGATATCAGAACAAAGCTGATCCCTGGGGACTGATCGCACCATTAGTGCCTTTCTAAACATTATGTTTGTGGACTTCAGAACTAAAACTCATTTTCTATGGCCTCGAGTCAGGCCACAATACTAGTCTCAGAGTTGTTCATTGTGCAATCAGAGATAAAACAAGTTATGCAAGTTACAAGGTTTGATAAGCTCCTCACCCCATATTACGTACATTGTACTGCATGAACAAAACAATGGATGGCTTTTATCTGTTCAACCTAAAGGGTAATTCAAGGGTAACTTTTACATAAGAATTGTATGCAGAATATTTTGAAAGTTAACTTCCTCCCAGCAAATTGTATGGCTTAGAGAGAGCTTGAAAAGAAAGTATACACGTACGTATTACAATTAACTCTGAGTGCCCAAGGTTCGAAAAATGACATCGGGTATTACCTTGTACATGAAAGTGTTTGGCATAGTGTAAACATACGATAGATCATATATTAACAATGTTGGCAGAATACTAAACAGTTGTAAGTTGTGCATGTGCAGTATGATTTGGGCATTCAACAAGTGTTAAATGTTGGTAATAACGAGTATCAAATCTAATGTATCGGCTTTTAAGAAGTTTTGATGAGAAACGAATTGTTCAGTCTCAATGGATTAGAAGTGTTAAAAAAACTGTTGACAACACAAGTTGCTCCCCAGTAGATGGTAACAGAATTAAAGTTAATCCTGTGTTACCCACAGTCAAAATAAATATTGTATACATGTAGATTTCAATTCTTTCAAAATCATTGTAGCATATTTGCTACAAAGGTTAATATAGGGTTACAGTAAGCATTAGGCCATGTACAAAAAAAGTGTCGTTGATCGTCCCCGCCAGACATGTGAAATAGACCCGAACATATCTTTTTTTCAATGTTGTCGTTTTGACAATAATCTGCGAGGGCTACAGGACACCAATCAAAGATTGGTTTGGATGTTCGGTGTCGGCAGAAGAATTAGCTTTCGGAAATGTATGTGAATTTTTGTTCGGGGAAGTTTGATGGTGTTTCCGTAAATGATGATAGTGGTATGCATCAGTCATTCGCGCAAGTTTTTGCTTAGAGTAGCAAGAGGACGAGATGGTGACGAAAGTGAGTGATGTGGTTTAGAAGCTCAGTTCGTTTATGTGGTATATCCACCAAAACCACTGTAAAACAACAAAACTCAACAGGTTCATTAGTATGATATTTGTTCATAGTGACCCTCAATATAATTAACAGACATATATAGTATGATTTACCCTTGAATTGTTTCCTAAATAAATAAATATCTCTGCACCATATCCTGTTTATGGTTTTTTATCAGCTGTTTTCAGTAGACAGCCGCTATCTCGTCACCCTTGCTGGCACCAACCTAACCATAAACCTTATCATTACCGATATAAACGTCTAGTAATGGAACCTTAGACACTTAGATTTGTTTTCGAACCAAAGATATTTTAGGTAAAAAAAAAAACCTATTTGTTTTCACGTGACCTTGAAGGTAGGTTATAGGTTAAAAGATATACATGTAGCTTATCACTAACTGGCGAAGTGAGGTTAACAGTAACGGTATATTATATGTAACTTGTAAACAATTCAAAACTTATCTACCTAAATTGGATTTTATCCATACTGTATGGAACAAGAACCACAGGTTACCGGTTGCTGAGAATCAGTGTATATAGATGACTCCACATTGAAACTGTTTGCTTTTTTGTAATTCAGAAGATGTTGGAGATACATTTTACCATATACAGTGTAGTTTGTCCTACATTGGCTGGCCCAAGAATACAAACAGTTTTACTACATGTCTATTACAAGACCAAATACGATTACATTTAATTTAGCAAAACAAGTACTTCCATGTACATTCATACAAACATACATATCTGGCAATGTTTGTTAAAATTATCATAGAGGCTTTTGAAAAATCTTTCTTGTAATTAATGTATAAACTTTAGTTTGTAATATACCATAACTTGGTGTACGCTGCATAAGCACTTACTTTTTATGTACTACTTGTTTTGTTTGTTAATCATATTTATACTTCGTATAACTTGTAAACCTGGAATAGGCTCTCATATCCTCTGTGGGGTTGTGTACATGTACATGTAGTTCAATAAACTATTTATTCAAACCACTCATTCAAACCACTCATTCAAACCACTCTTTCAATCATTCATTCAAACAAGAGTCTTTCAAGTATGCAATTGTTTTCAACTGTCAGATATCCTGGTAGTCTGTTCAATCATAAGAATACAAACTGGAAAGCATTCTCTTTTTTGGGGTGTCTAACAGGTTAAACTTTGGTTCTATATTTGTTGGAGGTCTTGATTGAATTGCTGCTCTAGTGCAATATTAAAAGTAATTGTACAGTGTACATGTATGTCCCACAATTAATGGTAAAGTTCTAAACTATTTAGTGGTAGGGTAAATAAAGAAAATCTCATTTACAATTTGGGCTAAAGACCCTAGAATGTTAGCAACTTTTGTTACAGAAACTTACATTACAGTTTGTCTCTATGCATTGTCGGAATTGTGTCCAAAAACCTTTTTACAAATTTGGTGAAATAAAGGTTAACTTTTACTAACAAATGCATTTGTCGGGCCTAAATTAGAAACATTTTTTAGAAGGAAACTTTAATTTGCTATTCAAAGGAAGTTTAGTGGATAATTTCTCCATGCACGTGTTACGTACTGTTATAGCTCATGTAATTAGACATAAACAAAAAAATTCCCCCAAAATTATAATGGCCAGGGCTATTAGCTACAACTGGCTTGTGGAATTTCCTAATCATGTTGTATAAAATATTGTCAAGTTGTGGATCGGGCCATTTCTATGTACATGTACAATGAAACCTGGAATTCATGTTCAGAACACATACACACAGCCTCTGTCCGTGTCTTTTTTTTTTCCTTTTCTGCCTGATGACTGGTCCTTGATCATGAAAATTAGGCCTATGATGAATAATCAATGAGAAAATTCTAAATTATCAATATTTGGGGAAAAACATTTCTGTTCAAATCAATTTCAAAGCAATAATTAAATTTAGTACACTGTACATGAAATTTTCAGCTTACCTCAGCAGCAATATTGCCGAAACACGCCAGCTGTCAGAAGTCTAAAGAAAATATTAGAAAGTGGCTTTTCTTTGCTACTGTTAGCTGTTAGGACCAAACCCCTAACACTAAGCGTACTTGTAATTGTGCATGTTTAACCGTAACCCCAACTGCACATGCACAACATTAACCCTGCGAATGCGTAACAAGGTGATGTAAGAATCTAAAGCCTACAGGATTACACGAGTTGTGAAAATAGCCTCTGCCAAGATATTAACAGTGGAAAGTAATACTTCAATGGGCACACAGAGGCTAAACTTTCCACGGTATTACTTTCATTACAGTTTTTAAACTTGTTTTTGTCATTTAAAGGGTGTCTGTCCTTCTGGTTTATGGTCCTAGAATGAATCCCTACTCACTGTGAATAAAGATGTATTAATACAATTTACCTGTAGAAGTTTCAGCCTCATTAGTCGTCAGTTTTTTAGAAAAACGTGAAATTACATGGCCATTTTTTCAGGAAATCTGTGTAAGTCCGTGTACATTAATTTGAGTGTACATTAATCATGAGACGAAAACTATTTTCGTGAAATTGTTTTACTCATTTCTCAAAAACTACGGCACCTCAGCAAGTAAGGGAAGCTTTCTACCATCATTATCTTCAAACCCTGTAAGTTTAATGTAAATCTGTGAGATTTTGTTTTTTGCATCTTACCAGAAGTACAGACGTCCTTTAAAGCAGATGTACATGTATTTTGTTAGTTTTTGTCAATTTCTACCAAATTTCCTGCACACAGGAGGAATTAAAACTACCCTGGTAATTGGCAGACAACAAATAATTGTTTTTAAATACAGTGAGATACAGGACATTGTGTGTAACACAAACTTCCAGACTTTCTGCCAGAGCGATAAACAAGTTACCTTAACATGAAATTTAAAAAATCAGTACCGTACGTACATGTATGTACTTCCATGAAATACTAAATCTATATTATAATTCTGCTTAATTTGTTTGTAAATAACAACTCCTCCTTCAGTTTCCCTCCAATCAGGCTGAACACTTCTGGGGGTGACCAGTGGCACGCAAGGAAAAAATAACATTGGAAATGAAACAGGAAACTGGAAATATTTAGTGAATTTGATGCTGAAATGTAATAGACACCACGAGTGCGCATGTGGAAATACACGTGCAAATTAAGGCATTTGTGTGTACACGGTCGTACGAGAGAGAATTTGTTTGTAAATAATAAAACCCTTTGATTTTCCCTCGGATTCGGCTGAAACTTTCTGGTGAGCAGTGGCAGGCACGCAGTGGTTTTGAACCACTTTCTGAAAAAATTTGTAATACTATAGGAATCATATGCTACGTGCGTGGAAGTGGATGTGCAGAGGCGCGTGTACACGGTTATACGGAAGGGAATGTGTGCGTTGATGGCAATTTGACGATCTAACTGGCAGGACCAGATCACACAAGAGCAATTCTCACCACATGCGGGTAGTACATTAACTAGTTGAAAATAAAGTTATTAACGTAGCACTACTTTAAACATAATATTTCTAGTGAGAGCATAGTGGTAGTTGTTATCATTATCACATGTGAGATGAATTTGACATAAGTGTCTGTTACATAATGTACAATGTACAATGTACAATGTACTTGTACAACAATTTCAGATGATAAATACACTTGAAATGATAAATACAATTGAAATGATAAATACACTGATAAACAACAGTGATGACGAATGCTTTACAGATATCATCCTCATGTACATGTATTCTAAGGCAATGTACCCTTCGGAACCAGGTGTGACTGTGTTTTTGCAGAGTGGGTCACATAATAAATACATTACATTTATTGTTTTGCTCAGACTAAATATAAAATATATTAAATTAGTATCTCGTCCCAATCTTTCAAAAAAGTAGATGAAGGGTCCTTTAATTGTGATTTTTTTCAATCTTACTCAGGGCGGTCTTAAATCCATTTATAGGCCCCAATATGGATATGTTAAGGTGTTAATATCCCCTAACTACAGCTTTTGTATTCGACTATAAAAATAATGCTCTTATGACTTAATATTTCTTTACTTGGTTTTGACAAGGTCTTTATCCCATCCAAATCTGATCTTACAAACCTTTCGTCCCTGAATGAATACTAGTAGAACGACATAATCTCAAAGTTCTTAAGACAACTTTTAATTCTGATGAAAGCAAATTATGTGTACTTGAACTACAGCACCAGCGCATTGAATAAACTGTGGAGCAATTTGTACAGTGTGTGAGTGTGGCTATGGTGACTTCCAGACCGGTATTTTATTGGGCCTAAGTCAATAGAGAGAGCAATCTAAGGCCATGTAACAAAAATTACATGTTTCACGTCCCCGCTCGCTTCCTTTTTGGACGCCATCTCCTTTTTTTAAGTTATTAGTTACATGTATTTAAAAAGAAACGTTTTTTTCCCGTTTTTTTTGGTAAAAAAACAAAAAACGAAATGTTCACCTCCTTTCTCCATAAATAGCTCGTAGGTCATAGAACGATAAAATGCGGCACTTTCTGCTTCCTTGAGGCAGTGTCATTAATTTTTTTTATTCCATACCCGTAGACTATTTTTATTCATCCATAGTCTGTTTTGTTACATGCAGTGTACGAATTAAAAATTATACTCATCATAGTTTAATATTTGTGATTTTATCTGCCAAAAATGTACAACCATAAGCTTAATAATAGTAAATGAATATGATTCAAATTACAAGAGTATTATGTAGTATACAATGTACATGTACAGATCAATTTGTTTAAACTACGGGGCGAGGACAACATGGCGGCCATCTTGAGAAAAAAAAATAAAAAATGGAAAATAACTAATAACAAGGACCTCCTCCCTTTTTTTTAAAGTCCAGACGAGAAACATGTAATTTTTGGCATCCATGGCCATGGGTCACGTATCCGTAGTAACTATCGCTTAGTTTAGTTTATAAAGCAAAATTTGAATTATAAACAAGGCAGTGTGCAAAAAAGAGGCAGGCAGGGGATGTGAAACAATTTTTTTTTTTTTGGGGCCTTACATAATGTACATGTATGTATTACATAAAAGTTGCTTTGTCCATCAAGATTAGTTTGTTAAACAAACTGATTGGCTGAAATCCCAGGGTAGTCAAACACCCACAGACTGATAAATACATTGTACCAGTGACATGACACAAATGATTTATTGATATCATCCTCAGTACAATCAGGTACAGTGTGTGTATACATCTAAATTAGGCATAATGTATCAGTATGTGTGTTGAGCAGCATTATGTAAATACTTACCGGTACTACATGTAGTATTGAAAGACAACAACAAATTTTGAAATTGATAACAACATTATTTCATGCACTATCTTTAATCAGGGCAACCTATTTATATAATGGTGTTTCACAGGGACCCAAGGTTAAATAAAGCTACATGTAAGCACTATCTTATAATATTAGTTGTTGGGCCTGAGCCAAATACCTATTGTTATTCTACGGATTATTCTTCTTCTTATTTTTTCTCTTTCAACCGCCATTTTATTTCCAGAGTTGTTTGTCAACATGAAAACTCATATCCACTTCAAAATGAACACATGAATGCACAACCAAATGAAGATGTAGGAAAATGTAATGACGTCATGTTGATGTCATCATGTGTCAAATTACAATGTACTTGAAGCAATTCAAGGTTTCAATTTTTAATATTTGAAAATCTATATAAAATCAACCATTAGAGACCGGAACTTGGATGGAAATGGATAGAATCAAAAAAGTTATGTTGATGTACTTGTGCTTGCAAAGTCATGTGACCTTTCCTTCCGGTCCAAACAGGAAGTGCCTTATAATTTGAAATTGGTAAAAGATACGAACTTACTTTTAACGATGTTAGTCTCTGGCCAGGCTGAACTTTTTTTAAATCTTACCGGCGACGTCGGAAAATGTTCGATCGCCCTCTAGCTAGCAGCAGGGTAAAAGGTTTAAAATAAATTTTCAGCTGGTGTGTGGCGAAGTTTGCAGTAACACTGGATAATTGGTATACATGTACATGTATATGTGATGATCTTCAGGCAAAGAACAGGTTGGGGAGGGCAAACATTGATGGCGTCATCAGACCAGAAGTTACATTTAAAAGCCCTTTGAACCTAAAACAATTCCTAAAAAATCAACTGTGAAATATAATTCAGATTTGTTTTTGATGACAGAGTAAACACATTTTGCCGTACACACGTATGCATAACGTCTGGCTGTTTAAATAAGAATACAGCGTACAGAGCCGGCAAGAAAAAAAGTTAGGTCTTGATAAAGACATTTTTGTTCCGAGGTGTGATTAAGAGAGCGCTATTGGATCTTGACTCGCGTGTGCAAAGACTAAGCTCAAACGTTTTCTTTGAAAATATGTCGTGCCTATTTTACAATTTCTTTTTATTTCAGCATTTACAAGATAATTACTTTCAAATATATATTGCGTTTCAACCCGTTACATTATTTATTAGTACAATATAAGGCGCCACGTGCTATAAGGTAGCTTTTAGTCAAGACGACATGGGCGCGGGCGGAAGTCTGTGCAAATTACACACAAATTAGAAAGACATTGCGGCTGGACTGTGGGAGGAACCAGGCAATACTGACCAATCAGCAGTAAGCATGATTGACCTCCAAACGTTTCGCATAAAAAACTATTGCGGTAACTAAAGGGCAACGAAGGACTCAGCCAACTGACATCATACAGTGACAAAAAATTAGCTTTCTGTATTCGACGAAAGGTAACGAAATGGTGGGGAGGTTGAATTTAAAATTCTTACCCCAGCCAACAAAACAAATGTCAACTTTGTCTATCCTGTCGCGCGTGCAACTGTTATAGGGCGGGTTGCTTTTGGTCCGTCATGTAACACTGTCGAAACCAAATCTGTAACCCTTTTGTTTCGTTGCGCCAATTGCAAACTCGTTTCATTTTGTTGGGTAAGAACTAAGAATTTAGAATTCAACCTTCGCTGAACACAGAAAAACCCCCAAATTGTTCAACTTGTCTTGTCTTGTAAAGATGATTATAATTACATACAGTACACTGTATACCGGTTCAGACTCAAAAAGAAAATCTATTTTTGACGCGATTTATAATCAAGTCCCACGATACAAAATTTACAAATGAGTCGATTGTCTAGGTCCATTTTCACTCATTTACATACACATTGTACCTCCCCATTTGTTTACATTTGAAGCAACATTTTTAGCAAAAGAAACAATGATCTTTCAGGTTTTCATTGTTTAACTAAATAAACGCAACAAAAATACGAACTTTCTACGAAGTTTCACACTGCCGTTTCTCTGGCAGGCGTTGGTTTTTTTATATTAAAAGCACGCAATTTTGTCTGGATTCCTACCTGCATAAACAACACGCAAGCCAACATCGCCGGGGCACCCGTCTATGTACATGTACATTACAAGCAGATTGATGACTGATCACTATGGTTTAGTCTGGTTGCCGTGTTTACTTATAAGTTTTATCAGTGTCTCTAATATCAGTTCCAGATGAAAAACTGTAATGTACTACAGTATGTGCTGTATTTGATCACAGTGTACTTGGGAAATCAAGTGCAGGGGCACAAGAAGCAAAATTTCAACAAGCTTTTTTTTCTTCAAATATCTTTTGCAATTTTGATATATTTCAGAAGTTTTTAGAAAAAACAATTCTACAATTATTTTGTAAGTTACAGCACTCTAAGGCAAACAAATAAAAATCTTTTACCAATGATGTTTTCACCCTCCTAATATTGAAAGGGCAATTACATGTACATGTAAAAAGAGCATTGCGCAACTGAGGTCTTTCCCAAAGAGGGTCACATACTGTACAAGAAGTTGTTTATCAATTCATGTTTTTGATTTTCTTTGCATGCGTTTTTAAAATTAACAGAGTATGACTATTCACACCAATCCACTAGTCAAGGACACTCAACAGTGAAGACGAATGCAGCCCAGTGCCGAACCAAGACTGCAACACCACTACCAAATACTGTATGCGCTACATACCATGGATTTAACTCATGGTAAATGTTAAAAGGAACATAAATGTACAGTACTCGTAATCTATTGCTGGCCTAATGCATTCAAAAATCTGATTTAATGGTGATTCATCAATTTCACAATTTTTTACTCATTCAAATGCATCTTTGATTATGTACATGTACACGTACACTGTACATGTGTTCAATGGACACTGTTAGATTTCTAGTTGCGCTCATTTACATACATTTACATATATATACATACATTTACATACATTAGTTTTTGTAAAAAAATAAATGAATACCGGTACTCAATGCTCTCAAAGCAACTTTATTGAACATTTGACATTATGAAGAAACAAGTCACAAACACAAGGGGCAATACATGTAACACGCATGACAACATTTAATACATGTACATGTAGGTTTCGGAAATTACTTGAAAAATGATAATTAGTTACCAAATTTGTCAAGTTTGGTAATCTTACCCAATACACCATGTTGGTGGTCAAGAATGTATCATTTTCACTGCCAACTGATTCCGCTCGATCAAATATATAAGTGTACGGTTGTAGGCTGGATACGGTGCTGTTGGGGTTAAAGGTGACATTCTCTCTTGGTAGTAGCATTCTAAGAGTTAATAAATAACACATTATGTACAATTACTAGATGATTAGAACACTCGTTTTAAATTAACTTGTACTCGGATATATTCAGTTGGCATGATAATCATCATCATGATCATGGCTTATAAATACAATGTAATGTACATTTTACATTTGCCCCCTTTGTCTCTTAGTTACATTACAGAACAAAGAATAACTTATCAAGACAGTACCCCAGCAGCGAATGTTTTGTCCACCGCCAAGACATGCGGTGTCACCATATCACCGCTGCGTTGGTACGCGGAAAGGTTAACAATATGTTGTAAACATGGTGCCGTTATGGTACCGTTTAATTGAGTCTGGTTGGGGGACTAACGTTCGTTGCTGTGCTGTTTTACATTGTGTTGGAATTTCCTGACATTATGAATTCTTTAATAGCATAGCAGAAACAGGCAAAACAGTTTTTCATAGTTTAATATTAGGCAAATGCAGGTCAAAGTCAGCCGATGCCAATTTAAAACTACCGATACACATTTTGAGGGCATGTATGCTCAGCAATTTGCTGTATATTGAAGTTAAACATCTAGTTCAAATGTGAACTACTGTGCATAAAAACCAAACAGGTTCAAGAATCTTTGTTTATTGCTATTTTGTTTGAAGTATGATTAAAGACTACTATCATATTTAAGTACCATTTAAGTGCCTTCTACAAAGTATGAGAGCTATCTGCTGAGCAAACAGTCAGTCGAGGTCGTTTGCTCAAGACATACATATGTACAGTATATCATGTACATGTAGCTCACCTTGTGCTTGCAATTTACATGAGGTTTTGGCCTTGTGAGGCATAACAAAAAAAAGTTGGAACATTTGTTTTCCGGCCTCGTGAGGTTAAAACCTCACTTAAAGCCTGGGTGCACGTGGAAGACCGTGTCAAATCCAACATTGACTTTTCTCCTCAAAGGCTGCAATTGGTTTTTCGCCAAACGTACATGTAGCAAGCATTTGTTATTATCATGACCAAACATCTCTTTGGTTTCGTCGGCCCGCAAAAAGTCAAGGTCAGCCTTGCACTAAATGTAATATGCTTCTTTTTCAGCAGAGGCTCTTTGTGTGCCACACCCTGCCATGCAGGCTAGACTGGTTCATTTTCTTCAACATCTGGTGAACATGTACATGTACACCAACTTGTTCCATGCAGGTTCATTTTGAGTTCACTGGAGCAATTTTTGTGGTTGTTCTTTCCAATTTTTTTTTTGGGGCAGCAACTCCGAGAGAAACAGGCTGTTGTTTTTCAAGGTTTTCCCTTTATAGACAACTAGCGGGGGTACTACCCGGCACCACCCGGGTTTAGCGTGCATACTACCTGGCGCCGTCCGGGTTATAAAACACATCCGTCTTTTTTTTTTAAATTTTTTTTTTATTCAGAACCACCCTGAGGTCATGGTGATTCAGAATGTGTTGGGGATCTAATTTATAGTTTCTGAGTTCAGAGCACTCATACATTTAAACGGTATGCCCCTGTAGATAGATTAACCTGGCACACTAATGAAACATGTACAATGTACAAGTTACATGTACATGTAGTCCGGCCTAACTGCTTGGTAATCATGGTTTTGTAACCTTCTCTATGCTTGTGAGCAGCAATAGCTCCCTGAAAGCTTCAGAGAGTTGTCTTGGCCGTGGCATTTCTAATTAAATTGTTTAATGTTTCTAGCAACCAACTTTTTATACCAAGTGTTATTGTACACTGTGATGTATGATTGCCAGCAACAAGGACAACTCGGCCAAATTGCCTCTTTAATTAAAAGTACCGGTACATGTTGACAGAAAGGGCACAACGGCCACAGGAGTTTAATACACGGCACTTCTGGCTGTGAAAGTAACATTTTCTGGCCAATCATAGGGCATCGACAGCAATGGCCGCTCTGGTCATCAATTACTTCCACGCCTATAGTTCCCCTGTAAATGTCCAAGACTTGAACACTAGTACTACAAGGATATATGAGGACACTGACATCAATGTGCATACACCGTACCGGTATACAATGTAGCAAAAAACCTTTGCTACATGTATTAATACAAATCTATACAAACTGAATACCTGTACAAATAATACCTGTACACTGTACATGTGTTCAAACACTTTTTTGAAAATGCAAATTTCTTTTAGAAAAATTAATGCACTCTCTCTAGATCTATTAGGCATTGAAAGGATGCTTCAACTCCATTGTACAACATGTACACATATACATGTATATATTAGGCACAGTGTACACAAGCATGCTTTTTAATAACTACATGTACATGTACATGTAAACCGTTTGCACAATCATCTGCACAATCATCTGCACAATGAATGGCAGATGTTTAGATTTTAACAGAGTTTTGGCTGAAAATGGCTACAAGGGGTAATTTATAACATGGGAATGGTGTAATGACACCATTCCCATGTTTCACTGTATTTTGTAGTAACTCCTATTTGTTTTATAGGTGATGATGGACCCCAAAAATATGTCTTCTTTACAGGGACCTGTAAAGAAGACAAGACATTTTGGGGTCTTGAACAGCCTTTTTTACAACCCCAGACATTGTCTAAAATAAAAAAAATAAAATAAAAATACACATTATCAAACATTCAGCTTCAAATTGCTCACATGACAAGTTGCAGGAATATGGTTAACTTTTTACATGTAGATCTCTAGTTTGAGGATAATAAGATCCATTCAATGTCTCTTGAATACACCTGTGATTCCCTAGACACAGCCATCTTGATATCGAGATTGTATGATTGATAATGGTCAGCAGGCAGCACAGCAATTCCCATATCTCATCAGCTGCCCCGGGGTAAGAAAGACTGATTGCTTACAAATTGAAGCCCTATGACAGAGTTGGAGGGAAGCACAGCCCAGCCGCCGCCCCGCCCAGCCCAGTCCAGCTGACACCCAGCCGCCGCCCAGCCCAGTCAACCCAGCACAGCCGGGCCCACCCCACCATCTAGCCCAGCTGACACCTAGCTGCTGCCCTGCCCAGCCGCGAACTGCAAATTAAATCTTCTGAATCTGTACAGACAGAATGGCTCATGAAAATTTAAGCAGCAGCACTCACCTGTATGAATAAGGACCAATCTCTTCAAAGAAGGGCTTCTCTCCTTCAAGGACTTCTTGTTGATTTTTAATGTCAAAGAAATAGAACTTGGTATAAATTGGAAGGGTTGGGTTTTCCCATTCCGTATAAATAGCTGAAGATGGACTGATCACCATCATCTGTGAACATAAAAACAGTGATTTTGTTCTTATAATCTTACCAATAGAGCTGTAATTCAAAACTACCACTTTGAAGGTCAGAAAACTCAAGGTTTTCCATTCTTTTACACCCTTGATAAAGGTCTGAAGCAAAACAAGATTACTATACTCATTACACCCTCAGCCTCTTTATACATGCATGCATGTAATTGGTTACTTGTGTTTTTTTTATCCAGAGAGCCAATCAGTAATAGTCTACAACTACTTTGATAGGACAGATCATCTTTAGGAATACTGTACACTGTATTTGTTTAATCTGTGAGAACTTGTAGGATGTCGAGAAATGCTTTTTTTTTTTACGAAAATGTTTATGTGAATTGTGTATTCTTTAACCATCCAACATTACCATCTACCTTTCCTGCACCCACAAATAAATATTTGAGGAATGGTTTAAATAATATAAAAATAATGATATGTTCTGGAAAATACGTTGATTTGTTTGAGACATTATTCCAGAATATTAATTTGCAAACAAAACATTAACAATATGGATAACGTAGATTCTCAGAAATTGTTTTTTGTAAATGTTACAACTTCAACTGCTCATAATTTTAGGTACAGAGGTCAAGCGAAAAAATGGAAACGAAACAGTTCCAGATAGATCAAGCTCATTTTCAGCCTCAATTAAAAAAAAAACCATATCTAATTGTGAAGGGTTTTCCCAGATCGCATCGTACACATATAATATTGCACATGTTGTCAATGGCATGGCTTCCTTGTTGTATTCATTCCATACACTAACCAGAGGCATAATATGGTCACCATCTCAGATTTGAGCTACAAAAAGTGCAGAAGTACATGTACCTTTCTATATGAATGGCAGAGTTTTGGGCTGAAAATGGCTGCAATGAGTAATTTGGGTAAGCTTTCAGAATCTCTCATCAGAACTAGGCCCAATTTCCTGCCTCTACTTATGGCGGAATTCTGTGCTTACAGGGGGACAACTTTAGCTAGCAATGTCCTTTTAAAGCATAAAATCCATGCTAAAAACAGGCTCCATGAAATCGGCCCCTGGTCTACGTACACATTATTTTCATTTCAGAGTTATTGCCCTCTTAATTATGAATCTTTTAAAGGGGGAAACATTTTCAAGGTCCCCTGTGAGACTAGGGTGAGTGACAGAGGGGCAATGATGCTGGATACCTTCTATTTGTGGACAGGTCCGTCTGTAATAAGAAAATTGACTTTACAAGCTACATGTACAATAGGATCATTTTGTGAAATGCTGACAATTTCATTCAGATCACTTATTAAGATGACCTGATCGTATGATCATGCATTATATCAGCCTCACTTTATGCACCTATCAATTGCAAGACGCACCCTTGGACCCCCGGGACAGACGCGTCATGAATGTTCAATGTGCGGCCGGATTTCGGGGGTCCCATGAGGCACCCCTGGGACCTGTTCGTGACTCACCATCTATGGAAATTGACGCAATAAAATAACGGCACGGCGCGGTGCTGGCAGCATCTTGTCCTCGATCAAAAGGCCCATTTTGTGTTGCAAGTTCGGTTCCCTTGTCCCTACTTATAAATGTAGGCCTACGTATGCAACGACATGTATTTAATTTCATGCATGCGCCTGCATGAATAATAGCGTAGAGTAGTGACAAATGGCTGTTTAAATACGGTTTTGGCAAATAATGTCTGATTTTAACACAACACTTCATACAGCACGTACAGTATTAGGCATTGTTTCTAATATCGTGGATGGATGCAAACTTCGTGAATGAATGCTGAACTTTGTGAACGGATGCTGAACTTATCTGTACAACTACAAGGCTAAGGGTTACACTTGCACATGCTGTATACGCAACTAGACTTTCAACTGCAAGTGTAGCCTATAGGCCTATTCGGGATACAAAAAAAGCGATTCTTAATTTTAGATTTTTTCTCATTCTAATTAAGGTACATTTAGGAAAATAAACAAAGGGAAACCGGAGGTTAGCACCCGAACTGTTTCCCACCTAAATTCCAGAATCCCCATCCATTCACCAAATCCCTTGCTTGGAAGTTGGACGGTAAACCGGATTTTTCACTTCCAATTTCCATGACCAAATAAATAAAATCTCACCTTGTCAAAAACTAAGTTCATCAGTGCTTCAAATGACAGGGGAATTACAACGGCACCAACAAGTACCATAAGGACACTCATTGTCAGAACAATGATGAACGTTCTCAACTTCAACTTCGGCATAATGTAAGACGTCATGACATCGACAGTTGCATGTGCGTGTTGTCGATAAACATACCACTAGTACTACTACTACGACTACTACCACTGTACCAGCTGAGTGCCCAGTGTTTGTATAAATTTGACATAATCATTTTTGACCATTGTTTAACGCTACTGCACTGTACTATTGGCAGTATACAGTATAATTAATTTTGATGTTGCGTCTGGCACGTGTGTGGCAATAAGAAGTTATAGTCGGTCGTGTTCGGTCCAGCTCAGCTGCGTGAGCGTGGCGGGTACAACGTGCAGGTACTAGGCCTGTACGTGTGTGCATCACTGATCTCTATAATAACTGGATAGGCGGTGCTATGCCCAAAAGTGTAACAACCGTCCGCCATATTGCTTCCCCCA
>JAVCKS010028898.1:182-12589 GCA_032273685.1 Pteraster tesselatus | reverse complement strand
GTCATTGCCTCGGTGCCCCCTGGTCATTGCCTCGGTGCCCCCTGGTCATTGCCTCGGTGCCCCCTGGTCATTGCCTCACCTCGGTGTCCCTCCCCTGGTCATTGTCTCGGTGCCCCCTGGTCATTGCCTCGGTGCCCTGACAGAAGAATTACCTCGCCCCTGCCCCTTACGAGGCAATGCTCACCTTGAATGATTCATTGATGATCGTGAGGAACATGTTGATGAGGATGTAGCTCATGCAGCCCATGAAGAGGAAGAACAAGACGGGCCCCAAGAAGCGCTCCACCAGTGTCAGCTCGTAGAACTTAAACTTACCCAGGATGGCCGAGATGAGCGTCTCACAGGAGGAAACGAAATTAGAATAGTCATATAACTGTGGACAAGATAAACAAAATCAAAGATGATCACTTTCTAACCGAAAATGCAATGGTTATCCAACATATGTCAGAATGAAACTGCTACTGTGCTCTTTTAGTTGTAACTTAAATAAATGTTTCACCCCTAAAGTTATTTATTTTTGCAGAGAATGTTACATGTTTGGTGGAAGTTTCAGAGGAGAAAAAGTTTAGTCGATAGAAAAACAACAACATCTTACGTTTCGATTGAAGAGCAAATAGAAGGCGATCACAAACGCCAAGAAGATGATAGAAAACATGAGACCAAAATACGACAAATCCTTGGAGCAGTTACGAATGGTACTGGACAAGATGCCGATACGCCGATTGAACCGCAACATCTTGAGAAACTTGAGAGTGGCCAAGAAGACCACCCAGCCGAGGAGGTAACTGAGGAGCTCGTTCCAGTAGGCGACGTACTGCAGCTTGATGTACTGGTACTTGTTGCTCTTCAGTGTGTCGATGATGCCGTTGGCGACGTAGAGACGGTAGAAGTAGATGCCGGCGGCCGCCAGGGAGAACAGGATGATGCTGCACTCCGTCCAGTTCCAGAAGTTACGCAGGTACTGTCGCCTCTCCCGCCGGGCGTTTCGGATCTCCTTGACGATGAAGAAGAGGATGAACAGAAAGAACAAGACCTCACAGAAGATGCGGACCAGCGCGAAGCCGTTGGTGTACGTCAGCAGACGGATGACGTCGACGCGGTTGAATGCCTGCCCCGCGCCCGTCGGCAGGAACTCTACGACGAATTCCACGACGCCGAAGAGGTTGACCTGCGGATTGTAGGCGGCGAACTCCACGAAGACGGCCCGGGTGTACTTGTCGATCCACGCCTCGTCGTAGAGTCGGTGGAACAGTCGGCGCATCTCGGCCACGGTGCCCTCGATCTTCACGGCGTAACCGCCCCCGGGGTACAGGGCGTGGCGGCCCAGGAAGGGATAGCCGTCCAGCTCGGAGTACTTGGTGTAGTGGTAGCTGGCGCCGATGTCAGCCGTGGTGTTGGCAGTCTGCCAGCGGGGGGCGTAGTCCTGGGTGTCCTCGTTGAAGAAGGTAAACGCGCCGTTGCACTCCGGGATGATGTCCTCAAAGAGATCGTGGACTTCGCAGAGACCTGCAGGATAATCGCAGCCACATATACGAGACATTGGTTTGGTTAGGGGTGAAAACAGAAGGAGGAAATATTTGTGCGCGCTGGCAGGAGATATATTTCTGTTAGCCTTGACACTCACTCCTCTTAATTCGGACTTGTCTCAATATAGCGCTTCCGAGGATGTACGACTGCCGATCGCTGAAGTAACCAGTCTGATACATGTCTGTCTCTCCGTTGTACCACTCGTTGGCATAGAGGTTGGGTACCAGACCTGTATCCATCCACTGCCAGAAACGCTTGACGTTGTTCACCTTGCAAAGAAGAATAAGTAGTAGTAGTTACATTAGCGGTGTTGTGTAGTGGTGTGTTAACTTGCCCTTCACCACCACCGATCTCGGGTTCGAATCCCGATGGGGGCTAACGCATACGAACTCGGTTTTACGGTCCTGACTTTGTTTTTTTCCCTGTTTTTCTGGGGCCTTCCTCCCATCTCTACAGGGCGACTAAAAATTACACCTTGATTCTGCGACCCTTTCCCAGCAGAAGCAAGCTCCATTTTCAGCTTGTTAACCGAGGTAAGAAACGGTTGCGGAAAAAATCGGCGACTTCCCATTGCTTGAACTCTAAAGTCCCTTTTCCCAAGGAGATTCCCGCTCGTCTGAACAAAAACAAAAACTAAGCCCTTTTCAGAATTGTCCTTATCAGCTGGGAAAAATCCCAGGTTTTCCTGACACACCCAGCAAAAACGGAGTCTACCTTGTAGAAGGTGTTGATACCGTCCCCCTTGGTCAAGATGCTAGTGTACTGGTCCTTCATGTAGAAGGCGTACGGGTCCACGTTACTGTAGCAGAACACCATGAGAGTCCAGAGGAAGATGATGTAGAAGGCAATCTCTCTCAGGATGTTGTACATCTTCAGCTCCTTCAGTCGCTGGTTTCTGATGCGCTCCAGGTTGGCTGGGTCAGGGGGCTTGTAGGCGGGCTTGCGCTCGGAGGTGGAAGCTGTTACACATGGGACGCAGACAGTACAGTCACAGGGCTCACCAGTTGAAGGTGGACCAAAATATTTCCTGACTGACAGAAAGTGTCTAATTTTGATGTAAGGTATGTTTATCAGAATGTTGATAGACACGTGCTCTCCATAAATTAATATCAATGTTTCTATGACCAATTAATTAATTCCTAAGTGGCTGTTGCCCGATATGACTTATTCTACACCAACTAATGTTACAATGTTTTGAATCAGTGGGTACTAACAGTTTTCGAGGTGGAACTAAAGCCGCAGAAAAAACTGGGGTAGGGTTCGAACCCAGGAGCCACAGCGGCCTTTGTTGAGGACAGTGCCACTGCACCTTCTCTTGTCCCGCCGACTGCCGTCATGGACTCCCGAGATGTTTACTTACAGAAACTGTGAAGCCACATTTCGTCCTTGTCGAGGCCAGCCGGTTCTTCTTCCTCCTCCCCATCAGCTTCCTCCTCATCAGCATTGGGACTCTTTATAATCAGGGCTACAAAGATGGCTACCAGGATGATCTAGCCATCATACAACAGTAGAGTTTGGAATTACAAAGATGGACGTCTAGGGAACTTTGTAACTTAATAATGAATCAGGGGCTACAAAGATGGCTACCAGGATGATCTAGCCATCATACAACAGTAGAGTTTGGAATTACAAAGATGGACGTCTAGGGAACTTTGTAACTTAATAATGAATCAGGGGCTACAAAGATGGCTACCAGGATGATCTAGCTATCATACAACAGTAGAGTTTGGGATTACAAAGATGGACGCCTAGGGAACTTTGTAACTTAATCATCAATCAGGGGCTACGAAGATGGCTACCAGGATGATCTAGCGATCATACAACAGACAGTAGAGTTTGGGATTACAAAGATGGACGCTTGGAGGAACTATGTAACTAATAATAATCAATTAGGGCTACAAAGATGGCTACCAGGACAATGAAACGACTGTAATTCACATTTTTGACGAGAATATATTACCTTGATCGGCTGAGTGCAAAGGATCCCGGTGGCAAAGGTCACGACCAACGACGTCAGCCACTCCTTAGTCTTCTCATCGCCAAACTGTACCCCGTACAGGAACGTGAAAAACGTGGCCGCGGCGATCGACAGGATGCAGAGAAACCACCCAATGAAGATCGTCCACCACGGAAACGACATCTTCGTTGTTTTCTTCTTCTTCTTCGCTGGGGTCTGCGGTGGGTAGGAGGCGGTGGTGAGGAGGGACGGTGTCGGGGAGTCTGCATCCGACTGCTGGTTGTCAAGGAGACTGGCGTCTGAGCGGGTGTTGATCCCCCGGCCCGATTGACCCTCCATGATCACGTGACTTTGGGAGATCTGTTCGGAGATAGAGAAATACCGGTAACTTTAATACAACACCGTTTTTCATTTTTTGACGCAGAGCTCATGTTCGTGAACTCACCACGTCCTCCCTGCCGACTCGGTACGCGCTCCCGCCGGCCGCCTTCTGCTGTTCCTTGATTATCTGACGATGGGTCTTGAGCCGACGGCGGGGCCTGGCCTTACGGAAGATCTGGACGACCAGCAGAGTGACTGGAAACACGACCAGACTGGCTTGGACACCGATGGTTATCTGTGGTAAGATAACGCAGTGATATCAACGTAATCAATCGTCATACCAATAATCTATTTTGCTTTTTTTGGGGAACTTTAAGTTATGTCATCATTTATCTACATAAATATGTATTTACACATTAGTTTTTAAAAGATAATTTTTTACCCACAAATGCAATAGCTGTCCCACATACAAATAAAATAAAGCATTAACTACATATTCCTCAAATACAGGCTGTAAAACATAGTTTTACAGCCTGTTTTACATACATATACAGTCTGTTTGACTTACACACATGCTGTTATACAGCCTGTTTGACATACATAGTTATACAGCCTGTTTGACACTCAAAGAGCCTGTAATACCAACGCCCATCAAGTAACGCTCACCTGTGCAATGGACAGACTGAAGGGCCCAATGTTGAACGCGTTGGCCGCGGGCGCGGGCGGTACCACCTCGTACCACATGATGTTAACAAGCATCTCCAGCCAGAGCGCCATCAGGCAGCAGGCGGCGCGCTGGACCCGCGTGAAGCGGCTTCCCACGGGCCGCAGGAAGATGGAGAACCACAGGTGGCCGTCGTTCAGGTTCTTGCGGCTGTGGCTCGAGAACAGGTGACCGAAGCCCTTCATCTGCTCCTTGCCGGCGACCGGGAGGAGGTGGTCAAACTGTGGGAAGTGATCGGACGAGGACAGGGGCACAGGGAGAGGAGAGTCAACGAGCAGCGATAGTTTCCCTTACCAAGTTGTGGTAGATTAGAGGAGGTTATTACTGTCCGATTTGAGAAGTAGTTTGAATGGTAAATTGATAATTGGCTAGATTTTTCATTTTTAATAACTTTTTGTATTTTTGTCAGTAACATGTGTACGCCCAATTGGTAACATGTGTACGCCCGATTGGTAACATGTGTATGCACAATAGGTAACATGTGTACGCCCAATTGGTAACATGTGTACACCCGATTGGTAACATGTGTGCATCTGATTGGTAACCCACCTCTCCATCACCATCCACCAATGAGAACCATCGATTAGCAATGAAATAGAACCTTTCTTTGGTCTGGAGGTCGCGTATGGCGACATACTCCACAAACCAGCTCTGCATGGACCCCTTGCCAGCGTTATCGTGCCAGAGACGGATGTAGTTCAGCATCCCTAACGGCCTGGGTGGAGATTTGAAACAAAAACAAAACAAGATATACACCTGGTGCGCTGAATAATATTTCTTTAAAGATGGATTTTCATAAACAAGATATACCCAGGAACTGGCACCTGATTCCCCAGGCAAAAGGAAAACAAACTGCATCCTGGGTTTTAAGAAATTTTTTAATTTATTTCTAACCTTCGGACGGCCATGACAAATCTATCGATGCCGCCCCTCTTTAAGATGGGCCTCTTGTCGTCCTCCAGGGTCCTGATGTCTGTTTCATCATCTTCGCCGGAGAGGATAAAATGAACCTGAAGAAAGAAGAAGAAGCAACAAGACATGATAGGTGCCGAGCGGTAGGTACTGGGAACTCAATCCCATCTTTGAATCAAGGTGTTCACTGGAAAAAACGTTTGTAGATAGTTCTTACGCCTTCCTGGTTCATTGGTTGATTACATTACTTTTGTAAATTACCAAAGTGATTTGAAAGTTTTACCGATGTTTTGATCTTCTCACAAGGATCGTTTTCAAGATAATTTATTGCAGACCTGAGAGATAATTTCTTTAGTGCAGAAACACAAGTGATGAAGAATTTTCAGAGCTAAGAGAGATGACTATTATCTTGTGCTTGCGGCTGAGATTGTGATAAGATCGTGATAAGATCGTGATAAGATCGAAACGTTGGCCAAACCTTCCAAATGACATTGGTATATGGTTTCAATCGGTTAACACAGCGGTCTACTCTCGTAGAATCCACGCTTACCTTGGAGTCCGTACCAGAATCCTTCCATTGTCCCGTCATCACCATGACCTCATACAGGTACTTGTCATTAGGCTTATTATCAGCCATAGGGGTCAAGCCTTGCTGTAGATTACCAAGGAAAAAACAAAAACCAAAAATCTCAGTAAGCCAAGTATTTACAGTCTATGCTTAGATATTCAACTACACGTATCCTGCGAGGGTACATAAAGTGTTTTCACTAGGTTCCTACATGGGCACGGCCGTTTTCAAGGCAAAGACACTGAGGGGGCTCCGGGGGGCAATGAGGCTAGTAACCAGGGGGGCATATGTTGTCTCCGGTGCCTTCCCGGACTCTACTCACCAGTACGAGGTCCTTCCTGTCCTTCCGTCGGGCCCACACGAAGATGAAGAAGAACAGGACGTAGATGACGATGGTCGTGATGAAGATGGTCAGGTTGTCCTCCAGGTTGAAATTGGTGAAGATGTCCTCAAAGTCGAGAGGTGTTGGCGGGACGATCCACGTACTGCCAAAGTCCGTCAGATGGTAGCTGAAGCACTGCGTCTTATCTTTGGTTGTCAGGGGTCCCACCTGGTCGGAACCAAGAATGCAATCAATGAGTTGACTGCTCATATCTTCAGTCTGAAATTTCAGGCCAATTTCAAACTGAGGCTATTTCAAACTGAGGCTCATTTCCAAAAGCTAAAGTAATAACGACGTAGCTTTACAGTTGTTATAAGCTTTGAAACTATCCATGACTCGAGGAAAGTCCATCAGAATATTTTCTTGTCGAAATAAATTATTGACTTGCACATATATTTTGGGTTTTATAAGCCACGCTTTTAAGATTTGGAAGTTGAATACTGGCTCACGCCCCTTGGCGCCCCACCTACCTGTACCCCCTCTGTTGACCACTCCTGCGTGGTGTTATCAAAGTAGGCGCACCCAGAGACGTAGATGCAGAGAGTGTAGTTGGCGGTGAAGTTGAACACCCTGTCCAGCTGAAGTAGCTGATCGAGGAGCTCCTTGGGGGAGTAGTCATCGCCGAAGAGGAGGATGGGACTGTCTAGCTGCGGCTCCTGGGGGATCTGGGCTATGCCGATGTAGTAGGTGCCCGTTCGGTTACTGATGAAGTCCTGGTCGAGATAGATGGTGTAATCGCTGATGTTGGCTGTTGGTGGGGGATGAGGGGAAAAAGAGAAGTGAAGAAAAAAATCAGATTTTTAGCAGAAATAAAACGTCCTAAAAAAAAACAAAAACAAAACAAAAAACAAAAACAACAACAAAAACTTTTCTGCAAACGAATGTTTTGTAAGCTAGCACTGTTGTGTGCTTAAATGGACGCGTACCCCCAGAGCTGACATTAGGGGGCATTATCCACATCTTGTCGTACTGCTCCCAGGCCGGGGAGTACAGGTACCGCACCAGCACGGCGTACTGGACGCTGTAGAACTCCTCTGGTATGACCTCTAGGGTGACGGTAGTCTGGTCATACTGCACCTCAAACGAGTGCAGAGACAGACCTGAGATAGGGTTCAAGAAATAAAAAGATAAAATTTAGCATTTTTTAATAGTATTCATTTCATTTCAGACCGATTTCACCTTGGTAAATAATTGATAAATTTGGTGGGTTTGCCCTTGTTATCAATCTTAAAATATTTTGCCATGGAAATTTTTTTTTGATCTGTACAAAATTTTAAGCTAGCAGCAATAATTACTTTTTACGAAGAAACTACTTTGTAACTATCCATGGATGAATTTATGTCATGCCTGAAAGCCACTCACAGCAGATATTATTTTATCAAACCGCTTACGATAACTCTATCCCTACCAGCCGATGAAACATCCATTTGTAATGTTGCATAAAAAAAATTAAGATCGTTTTTATTTTTTTTTCTTGGGCTAATCGATCATGTCTCAAGCATCTGCAGTTTGTGGGCCCCCGACTTAACTCTACAACCTACAAGTAAACCACTCACCCCGCGCGCTCGTCGTGTTGAAGTTCTGCCCGTAGTTGCCGCACTGCGGCGTCTCCGTCTTCGGCCGTGGAATCCACACCACGATGGGCTCGGTCGAGCCAACGATGGGAATCTCCGCCCCGCCCGGATCGTGGAACTTCATGGCGAGGAGGTGGGACTTGTCGGAGATGCGATCGCTGGTCTCCATGTAGTTGTAGTGGTTGGTTCGAAACGAATTACTCTGCGGAGCAAAGAGAGAGAGAGAGAGAGGGAATCAACGCCAGGAGTGCAAAGAAAAAACAAATTGGGAAGGCAGGTTTCTTCGGCGAATTCTTGGTATGTTTAATGCCAGACATACATTATAAATGTACGGGTAATTATAAAATAACTTTGGAGATTATTACTGGCTTGATTGAAGAGAACAACTCTATCGGAAGTGTGACTGTCCTCACACCAATTTTCCTTCAAGCAGCCACGTGTTAAGTTGAGGCATAAAAGCGCTGTACATAGGTTAGTTATGACAACATAAATTGTCTATTACCTGAATGTCAATGATCTCTGAGCTATTACAGTCGTCGTTCGTCCCTCCATTTAGTGAGCACCAAGATGGTAGACTGAACGCACCATCGCCCTCAACTTGTACCGTACTAGTCAGATCGGCTGTCAATAATTACAAAATATTAGACACCTTAGAGCAATGATATGTGTGTTTTTGTGCTGTTGGCAGGTATTTCGTGCTGTCGTGCTTGTCTGTCTGTGTGTCTTTGTGTCTGTGTCTGTGTGTCTGTCTGTGTGTGCCTGTGTGTGTGTCTGTGTGTCTATCTGCCTGTGTGTCTGTCTGTGTGTCTGTGTGTCTGTCTGTGTGTCTGTCTGCCTGCCTGCCTGCGTGCTACCTGTTTGTCTGTCTTTGTCGTTTGTAAGCAGGGTTTCTCAAACATATCTGGACTGATTTTGATGAAACCTTCTGGGTGGGTTTGTGTATTATGACAACAGTAAGAGGTGACAAAGAGGTCAGCGTCAATGGTCAAGGTCACAAACAGCTTTAGACGACGCGATTCTTCAGCACCAAATTAAAAGACAACTTCAGGTCGTTCTGAAATGGACCTCACCTGCGTCTGATCTTGCCACTGTCAGTGTTGCCGCCTGAGTCGTAATGATACTAGGGGGCTCCCTAGGCAACTTGTTCTTCTTCAGAACGTCTACGACTTTCTGTAGGAGTTTGTCCGTCTGCGCGACAATACTGCGGGCCTACGGTTGACAACAGACGGCAGTATAGCATTGGTTATGCATGTAACGGACCATTTTCATCAAACAATCTACTATCAGGAGTACCGAGTCCAGATTCCCTTTTTCAAAACTGCAAATGCTGATTGTAGATAGAAGTTCTTTTCTTGTAGTTTGGGAAAGTTGAGAAGTGGGAATCGGTATCCTGCGCAATACTTACAGATGTCGATAAACATTTTGCCAGAGCGGCAAAAAAGGAAGAAAAAAAAGAGAATTTAACATACCTTTCTATTCTTATCGGCTTTCAGTGTATCGGAGACAGAGTCAGCCGTCGTCAGCATGGAGGCTTCAGATCGGGGAAAAGGAAAACAAACTCATCTATACTATCCTTTTTAAGAACACGGTTCGTATACCTTGATGAAACACCAATTTCAGGACATCTCTGGCATTGTCCAGAGACGTCTAACAACCCCACCGTTTATTCCTAGGAGTCAATAATAATAATAAGCTACCTTTTCAGCTTGTAAAGAGGGCCCACTGCCCTGAGTAGACAAAAATATTTAAGCGATCAAAACTATAGACTTCCAGGAACTATCAGAGTTTAGAAAAGAGATTTGTAGAAACAAAATTGGGGTCATGGAGTCGAGGTTTGTAGTACTATGGAAACATCCACAAATTCCTGCAACTTAAGCTTAAACTTGTACACACTTTACCCTGATTTCTCGAAGGATTAGTCACTTAGGATAAAAGCTGTATTTGAGTTATATATATGAAGCTTATAAGAACACACTAGCTCCATTTGAATAAACCTGATATCATCTTCGGTTAAATAAAAAGTTACCATCTTGTAAAAAACGTGTAGTTTTTGGGGTATAAAACATAAATTAGGCAAATATTTTATTGAGCAAACCACACTCACCCTCAGTAACTGTCATCTGTTCATCAATTTTCTTATTGAGCTCAGAGTAATCACCGGCATGGTCTGTATCCTCAAGATCGTCCAGGAGCCAGAGGGGGCTGGTGATGGTTTTAGCTGAGCCCTGATGAATAAACAAAGGTATGCCACGTTTAATTAAACTCACACAAAAACACAAGGATAAACACAGATATTGTGGGACGAGGGGGGTACACATTTTATGGTGTGATCTGGTCTGCATGCTGTTAGGAATAACAGCAATAATTAATTTTCACGAGGAAATACTTCGTGGATGAATCTTGTGTCGTGCCATAACATTATATCATTTTAAATCTAATGAGTGCCAATTTATTACCAAATTTATCAATTCAACATTTAGTCTAAAATCGGTCTTTAATTACTACCAGTAACTATGCATTGTTGTGTTGGGCTATTTTAAGGGGGGGAATGATCTAAGATTGGAGGTAGCCTCATACCTACCTCTAAGACATTGGCAAAGGTCTCGAACATGGCTCCCACTGTCTTGGCCACCGTCTTCTGGTCAGCCTCGCCCGCCATGCTCTGCAGCGTATCCAGCATCTTCTCCCCAAGATCCGCCATCGCCGACTAGACAAATAATGAAGACGGGCGGGGAGGGGTGGGAAAGGTTGAACAGGACAATGACCCATGAATCCGTCCAATAGGTACCGGGTTCGAATCCCTTCAGTGCCAACATTGGGTATTTCATTCCGTACCTGTCCTACGTGGGTTTACCCTCCCCCAGTCTGCAATACAGACCTACGAGGTAAGCAAGATAATCTGTGACCCGCTCTGCAAAAATGAATCGCAAAATTTCAGTATATTTAACTAAGGATTTACACACGCTATATTAACGTAGTATTTTTTGTTAAAAAATTGATAAAGTTTTAGCCCAAAATGCAGTAGGTGTCCAACATATATCAAAATAAAGTTGGTATTGTGTTTTTTCCAGCCAAAATAAAGTTTCATGTGACTCATTTGTTTTCAGAGCTGGTTCACCTATTTCTTTCAAAGAACCTGAATCATACATAAAAGTTTAAATCGTCATGAGGGTATTAGTTCCCAATGAACGGCGTGAGCTAGTGAGCTAGGTTTCCTTCCAGGGGTAACCATACCAGGGCCCCGTGGGAGAGTTCATCGGTGGCTTCGGTCAGCACCGTGGCCGTGGAGGCACTGTTCAGGACATCAGATAGGGTATCCAAGCTGCCCTGACCCTGTAGGTCAGCCATGTTCTTTCTCCACTAGGAAAAAAACATCAATAAAATGTTCAGTTCCATAGTAGAAAAATCATTCTTGATCAGCGTACAGGAGAATACCATTTTTAGAACCGGTGAAGGGTTTATCAATCTGGGAAAAGTTGAAATCTACAAATGACCTTTTTTTAAATTTGACTTGATATTATTCCACAGTATACCGAAAAATAGGTTTTTCATCCCCAAATCTGTCACTGACCACACTGTGAGTCAAAGTTGAGTACCCCTAATTTACAGGATGACCCATATGGCAGAACGAACTTGAAAAATTCCAATCATCGTTGATACAGACTTACATATGCCCGTCTGATGCGGTCTGCTTCGCTGTTTCTTAACGTAGCTTCATCACTGCTCACTGGCGACTGCAGATATCATGAAAAAAAAATTTCAATTAATTTTGAATAAATAGTTTGGCAAGACATGGATAAATTGTAATTTAGTCCAAAGTTGAAATACTTTCAGCTGGGGCGTTTTCCAACCTGCCCTTTCTGGGAATGCCCATTTTCCATCGGCCATTTCCGAAGAGCCATTTTCCGATCATCTATTTTCAAACTGGACAATTTTGGACCGACAAACACACCAGTACAGAATTTGCCGAGTGGCTTTGTTTCTGCAAACAACATGCTCGAAACAAGGAGTTTAATTGAGAAGAATAGACTTACCACAGTAGTTGTATAGCTGGTCTCGTTATTAGTCACGGGCACTAAACAAAAAAGTAGCAGAACGAAATCATTGAGTGCCTCATACATTTGGATGCAACATGTCAAGTTATTAATTAGGTATCTCAGTCTTTGGTATCTGTTATTAATTTCAGTAGCCATTAGAAAAAAAAACATTTTTGAAGACACCAAATAGAAGATATATATATTCTTCTTAATGTTTCGAGCAGTAAACCTGCAACCGATAAACCTGACGATGACTAGAGCACACTGGTTGAAATATTGAGAAACTCTACAGGCTCTAACGAGAACAAAAATACATGGTGTATCCCACAAACCTGACGATGACTAGAGCACACTGGTTGAAATATTGAGAAACTCTACAGGCTCTAACGAGAACAAAAATACATG
>JAVCKS010028876.1:0-12591 GCA_032273685.1 Pteraster tesselatus | reverse complement strand
TAATTTTGAGTATAGCTTAGTTTTACCAGCATGTTTTAGCGTTATTTTCTACTCTTTCCCCCAACCCCCTTTACTGTGATTGTACCGATCTAATAGTTCTTTACAACTTTCCTGTCAAAACTAATTTGGTTAAGCAAATAACCTGCCGAAATATGCAATCAATCGTGTTAATAATGGCTGTATTCCAAAATTGATTCTATAGACTGCCGGACGAGTAAGGTGTGTAATTACAGCTCACTGATCGCAAGACAAACAATAGTCGTGCGCAACATGCTTTTTTGTTGTGTTAAAACCTGATTTATGCGGGTGAATGCGTTAGTTGTTGTTGCACTTTTCCAATTAGAACCGAAGTCCTCTATTAAAATTGAAACTAAAAAGCACACATCACCCATGTACATTTTGCACAATTCGATTGTCTGACAATCTTTTTTGAGAATTGCCTATTTATTACCTATTTATTTTACTAACGTTTCCACAACACTGCATGAATAAAACACAATTTGTTTAAGTTAAATCGAAGTTATTTTGACAAATTATTTTCCCCAATGTTAACCATTCTAAAGACTTGCGGATGGCAAGAACACCAGTAATTCAAGGGAATTGTTTGTATGATCTGCACGTTATAAATGTAAAATAGCATTAAAGGGGCCCATTTCTTGCTGTCACAAGCGCTCAATTTATCTCGCCGATTATGCAAGTATAACGGCTCTACTTTCAATTGCGATTTTCTTTGTAAAAGATATATACACAGAACATACTATAGGCTTGTTGACTCTCAAACTGTTTAACACAATTGGTGGTGTCGGTAATTTATTCGCGGATTAAGATGTGCTTTACATTTACATTTGTACTGTGTGGATCAAACAAATGTATAGGCCCACTGCTTGTCTAGCGCATGTTTTTTTTCCTTAATTACCATTAACTCGCATGTTTCGCGTTGGATATTTGCGACTTCTGAAAGGATTTAATTGGCCGAAACATAAGGGAACACGTTCAGTACCACATTCATGTAGAAGCTGCACGTAGTTCGAGATGTGTATAGGCATGACTATTAGATCAAATTTAAATACAATCGTACCATGTTTACTCAACCCTGAAATTGAATCCACATTATGCACTATGCTGAGGATCTATTAGGAAATGATTTTGGTGAGTATGCATTCCATGTTTCGTGCAGATTTTGAATGGCAGTTGCCTTCAGTGGAATCTAAACATACCGGTAGCAAATCTATTAAATTTTGAAATGCGAAAAAGGCACGAAAGGTTTCAATTTCGGGAAAGTGTTTGTAATAAACGAGACATTAGTAAACGCGGGCCCGCAAGAATCGGAAGAAAATGAACATCTATTACGTTTGACTTATCAGGGTACTAATTTCTTAATGTTCCTCCCCCACCTATCCCTCCCGTCTCTGAAAATGCAGACCCAGTGGCGAAAAGTCTCCAATGTCCGGAAGTCTAGCTACCGCGCCAGAAAGCGATATACCCCTGCAAGTGATCAGCACCATAACGGAGGAAGCAGCCAACTAGGCGCGAACGGGACGGACCTGCAGATGGTGGACATCGAGACGTCAGAAAAGCTCACCGGGGTGGAGAACCCAGCGGTCGATTTATCGGATATGGAGTAGAACTAGCAAAACGTCACAAACGATATAACTGATTTGGGGCACGACTCGGGAGATTACATGCCTCGTTGTTACTTCTGCAACTTCTGTTACTTTTATATGTATTTTAAACGTATTTTCCGTTTGTGACTCGTGGATAGTGATTTTCATTGCGTTAAAAAAACCTGATTGTATACACCCATATAGTAATTGATAACCTGGTACATATTATACCGATGTTACAGTGAACACTCTCTAATCATCCCCAACCTTTATGCCCCCAACTAATCTGGTACATTGTCCAAGTCGGCTTCAAGCTCTTGGTTAACCTTGCATGCTATTGGCAACTTCAGTCAGCAAATTGAGAAGAAATACTGCAGAACTGTTGACACCTGAGCTACGATTGACTAGATATAGCTAGGTGACGATATTATTTCACCGTTAAACAAGAGTGTTTTCTTACAATTTGTCTTAAACCAGGATTTAGTGCTGTAGCATGCAAAGAGTTAACATCGCTTTCACATGTCTAGAGTAAATTGTTGCTTTGACGCGTTCGGGGGAAGCCATTCCTAAATTATTGTTGTACGGCAATCGGCGGTGCACGAACTTTACTAAATGCAGGAGGTTGCTATGGAAAAGCTTGCCCTGAATGTCGTTATGTAGCCTCGGCATTGTTCAGTCGGTCGAATTAGGAGGCGCTTACGTTTGCAAGACACTGTACTCGGAGTGAATTCGCTATTCGGCCGAAAAGGCCGTTTTCATTATGTTATGCAGTTGTTATGCATACTTATTTCATGAAGGTTTCTCTTGACAACCGTCGAACAGGCTTTGGGGTTGTCAAGAGCAACCTTTGTGAATAGCCTGTGGAAGAACTCCTAGGTACGATGTTCACACTTGCAATAAAAATGATCTCGATTCCGACTTTGTGATACTTATACAAATTTATATACTAGTTTTAAGTGGAATTGTTTTTTTAAAGGAATATTATTTGGGGAATATGAAACGGAATTTACTATTGTTACAAAAAAATAAAGTTTAATGCTTCTACGAACTACCATGAACCTTTTTTATAAGTGATTCGTATTTATGGTGGTGCTAATTTCCACCCAAAAGTTATAATTTAATGTCAAAGATGTTTTAGTAAGATAATACGGCGTTTTCGTTCTCCTGTAGTGGTTGTACATGATTTCCCCCATTATGCACGCCTTGTACAGTTTATTTTAGATATCTTATTCTGACTTATATTCGGATTATATTTGATGTACATGTACTTTTTACACCCCTACGTTTGTCAACGAGATGTTTTCCGTTTTCCATTTTCGTGGAGTTTCTCTACATGTATTTTTGTTCTCATGTGTGTACGTCGGACAAAACCTCATTTACCTTGTACATGTACCGGTAGTACCCGACGGAAGCATGTAAGCTATGTCAGTTTTATTTTGTTTAACGTGAAATGTTTCCTTTCACATTTTGGGCAATTTGAAGTATACTAGAACACATGTCATGTATGAGATAGTATAGTGTGTAATCGTAACCGTGTATGTATATCATTATACATCCATGCATGCTGTATATATGTACCTTGGTGTCCGATGTTTACGTATTTATGCAGAAAGGTCACGTACAATAACTAAAATGTTTGCATTTAAAAATTATTGTGTAAATATTTGTCAGAAGTCGAACACGTTCTTACACAACCACCTACTTTCAACCCCCTTTCGTTGAACGACAATCAAATAGAGGCCATAGACTATGCTGTTGTTTTACTGATAGGTTTGGTATATTTGGCGCTGCAGTTGTAGTTTTTATAATCAGTTTCCGTAAAAATGTGTAAGCGGTCATCATTTATTTGATCAACGACCCTATCCTGTTCAAAAACGTTGTTTACACTCTATGTTGCACGAGTTGTAATGAAGGTCCATTACAACTCGTGCAACTTTGCAAGTTTACTACGCCATTTCAATTATATGCTTTTAAAACGTCCTGTCTCGAATTTGTTGTTGAACATTGGAAAGTAGAAATTGAATCTTTGCAACCACGAACGATTGACACTCGAGTTGTTTATATAGCCATTTTCCTAACGCTAGGTTGGTTCCTATATGAAAACACCGATTCATATTCCCACCGTTGGCAATTACGTGACAGTCGATTGACTTAACTATTTTGGGAATGAAAATATTGTGCGAAGTACTATGATTATCGTTGTTAAATTTAAAGAAATAGTTGTTGTTTATAGGTTGTTCGTTGTATAGGACATCAACCAGATGTATTATGTATTTAGATATTGTAATTAATGTACCTGGTAGCTTTTTAAGTGTAAGCAAGAAAATATATTTTGTAATGTAATAAAAGTAGTTCCTGTTTCGGTTTTGATTTTCCTCTTGAAGCAATCCGCCTGCTGTACGCTATATTTTCTGTACACAATCTTAGGCCTTCTAGATCATTTAAAAAGTACTATATTGAAACGAACAAATTCTTTTTCCTCTGCAAAGTTTTACCCCGGTTTGATTTGCAGGTTTCGGGAGTTGCATGAGCCATCAAATTCGTAAACGAATTATTTAAATTCATCAATTTGCTAAGAATGCATACATGTACTAAAAATATATATACGCACAATGACGCATTTTGAATATTTAACCTTGCCTTTACAATGTAGTTTACATAATTAGTTTTGGTTATGTTAGACAATGTCTGGGGTTGCGAAAACGGCTATTCAGCCCTTCTTAATCACTTCCCTGTAAAGACGACAAAAAAAGAAATTGGAGTCCGTCATCAACATTACAAAACAGTATACAAACACGAATTACTACAAAATACAGTGTAACATGGAGTATAACAGGATCTTTTTGAAAGTTGTCAAAGATGAGCTATTTACTATGTTCTATGGTAAAATATTCCAATCGTTTGCAGAGCGAACAAAAAACGAGTAATATCAATGTACGTTGAAGTTGTCCCTTACATGATTCGTACCGACGTGAATTATAATTCGAGAGGGTGAACGAATTTCAATGATTGACTGCGTCTTAGGAACGATTTGCTCTGCTCTAAGACCAGGAAAAGAATAGCATGTAACCTTATTTCTAGAAATAAGACGCTCGCCACTTATTTTTTTAGCATTTAGTCAACTAGAATAAGAACATCTGAGTAAACTCAGGTCATCATATTCCAATATCCAAGTTTTAATGTAGCAATTCCAAAACATATTGAACAGTGAATGTGTTCTGAAAATTTCAGTTTATTATCTGAACCGTATAATGGCAGTTAAAAGGTTCAAAATATTTCATTGTGCGTTTATAGTTTTGTTCGGTATATAAAACGCGCATTGGTGTAATATTGCTTTCCATTTTTATTTTTGCAATTTACGAATTGGTATACCGGTGGACAGAATGGTGGGTTTAACTTAAAATTTAAAACAAACTCATTTAGATAAATCTGATACACTGTAAATGTATCTGTAAAAAACATTTTTGAATCAATTTTCAGCTATACCGTATGTATTTGAGAGGTTTCTCGTTTGAAAATGCGTACGACGCCAAATACCTCCAAACTACAACATAATCTCGAAAAGAGGGAATGTTGCTGCTCAGTATATAGGCCTAAATTATTCGCTGAAACAATTGGTTTTTGATGTGGGAATTCTATTAGTTAACCAGCGTGTTGACTACTGTTGAAATTACGGCCCTAGCTTTCACAAGATAACTAACATTCCTGAACTATTAAAGTCGAGTATAGCCACCGCGAGGTCGGACGTAAACCCAGTAAGAATTTTGGCAATGTCAATGTACAGGTCTATCATAAATCCAACAGGTCGTGGCAGCTTAACCTCGTAAGCTTTTCCCCAATTTCTAGGGCTTTCCGACCACTTTTTAAAACCCATATACATCTGCCTGCGATTCGAATAAAATAACCGTATCCCAAGAGCAAGTATATACAGTAAGCCTCTATACATTATGCAATTTAGTATAACTGCGCCAAGAGCACTACGTTTGCTAAAGGCGCCATGTAAACAACAACTAAATCCCACAACAATCCTTGATGTTTTGCACCGTGATGTTTTTACAGATCAAAGATCTGCTTCTATAGGGTTACATTAACCTAGATACCTTGTGCAATTAATAAGACGTGTTTGAATTTTGAAAAGTACATAAATCCACAAAACGGGTTACGCATTATACCTGGATGGGTTCCTATCTTTGCACCATTAAAAAATACCTTTGACACACACTCTGAAGTGAACCAGACGATAATAGTGCAGTACTAAATTAATATTTGTACATTTTACTAAATACACTGTAAATCGAATCAACCATTACCGGATCGTTGAATGAATTGATCCGGGTTATTTGTACAGCAATGGTATTTGTTCAGAAAACAAGTAAAGTTTTGTTTCGCAGGCTTTATATTTTGGGGGTAAAGTAAAGAGCGTACGCGCAGCTGAGGTCCGTTTCTACAGCAACGGATAAACAGTAACGTGTAATGCATAAAGAAGATTGGGTTTACGATTTATTTGGGTTTTCCCCCCTTCCCCACGGTTTTCCAAAAGAAAGAAAAAAGGCACCCACCAAGATTTGAACAAGGAAGCTCTAGCGTCAAAACCGAATAGCCGATAATGCCTTTTGTGAACATTTCATTGTCGGTACACGGTGCAAGGACACACGTACTTAATAATAGCAGTGAACTAATACGTCGTTCATGAACTTTAACAATGCAAGGTGACCCCGGGTATTTTGGTATGTACATGTACCTCCAGCTGGGCCACTGTATGCTATGCTATACGGCGGTGTGCCAATGTACGTACAAATTGCAGCTAACTTTGGAACCAATTTAACGATCCTATTTTTATTCAAAGCACTCTGCACCTTGACCCGGTCCAAAAAAAAGCCTATTGAATAGCTATAAAAACGGACGAATGTCAAGGCAAGGTTTGAATTGTAGCCACAAAAGCAGGCAATTCGTGGGTGTTTGTGTTCTCAGTTCGTATAGTGAAAGGTGTATGGTTGCCATGCCGTGGTCAGCATAGTCAGTTGAACCATAATGGTCCATGGAGGAATGGTTGCTGGTAAGCAGGCACAGCGTGCACCATGGACGGGCCGTCTGCTGTTGCATTGGCATGGTGGGAACCAGTTATTACTGAACGGCAAGCATGAGCAATTTTTCTTTACAAAAATATAACAATGACAGTTCATGCTCACCTAATCTGAAGGGTGTAGAACATGTAGAATACGTAGACTACACGGTCAACTCCTGATAAATTTATTTAGTAAATATTTACCAGAAAACAACAATTGACTTTAACGTATTACAGGTAGTTGAATTGAAAGCGCAGCGTCCGGTATAAAACAATTAGGCTCGTTCAAAAAGCTTTAGAAGTCCTGATTTATTTTTAAACAATAAGGTTAAAGGATTTCCAAAAACCTATTAAACTTAGAACACACTTAAAGCTATTCAAATCCATTTTTTTTTCATTTTGTGTTCAGTAAAACATACGCGGTAGCAAGCAGCATGGCGTCCCTGACTAATGTCAGATACCATACTATTGCTATCATAGAGCTATATCTTCTATATAGCTCTATGATTGCTATACAGTTATACTACTACATAGTACATGTACAACTATAGTGTAGTGTCATACCACCCACATTGGCAGCCGAATGCATACAAACACCAACCATAAACCCGCGAACGTGAAGTCTTCCCATTTGTAAAGTACCTGGACTACAAATGAAATGTGAATTCTTAGGATCGTGAGCTGACATTCGACCTATCCAGTGAACTCATAAAGGGGTACTAACAAGGGAAACGTTCTTCCTCGGCGAAGGGGCCATAACTTCGCAGTAATCTTACTGTTAATTGGTAATAGTATTTTTAGAAAACTTGTGGCACTCGGGCTAATATTGTACCTGCAGTCTCGATATGCCGACCTATTAATGGCGTCCTATAGCTATTTAGACCAACGACGACAGCCTTTTAATGAACAGACCATAATACCGCAAGTTGTGAAACATCTTCTGTGTCACGGTGCTTCCGGGAAAGGAATACGGACCTATTATAATACGTGTCGGACCGATCGATGTCCTCGACAATCCGACCCTTGACAACACAGCAGGTTAACAAGGCGCTACCCGGAATTGATAAAATGTATTGGGGCACTATGGGCGGCCAAAAGGGCCAAAAAAATAATTGAACCCGAAACAGACAACTAAATTCAAAACGTTTTAGGGATTAGAGCTAGATATGCAGCCATTGTTATCCTAGCTGTCGCGTTTATTGAGATCCCGAATAAAATGAAGATGAACTAGTTTGTGTTTTTGTATTATGATACGAATTTGTCGTAAATGTTTCAATGTGAATTTAGTTGTCTGTTTAAATAATTGTTGCCCTTTTTGCCGTCCATAGTTTACTACCTGTGAAAACCCACAAAGGTTATTGTGAAATCAGCCAGCTGAGCTAGGCCGTGCAACAACCTTGCACGCAGGTACGACCGCACGAAAACAAAACTATTGTTCTGTCAAGCGTCAATGTTTTGCACATTTTCTATTTCCGGGTACGTGTGACTGATGTCCTCGTTTATCGGGAATTTCAATCTTGCCATTTTGTTTTTCTCAAAGTTATCGTCCTGATTCTCTATTGAACCTCGTTGCTTCAATCCCACCAGCACAGCAATATCGAGAGAAATAATTAGGTAAATAAATAACAAATATAAAAAACAAGTCAAATCAAATTTGTATATAGAAATGAAAACCAGCATATCCCTAATCGAAATGCACATAATAGGCCCAAAAACTAGGCCAACCACCCGCCCACCCCCAACCACCCACCCGCCCACCCACCCCTGGGTTTGGCCTATTGGCTCTCTGCGCGCCTAGCGCCTCAACTACATGGCGCAGCAAGCTACTAGTATACGTACGTAAACATTATATTTCTGATGAACACAATTCACAACCCAGACAAAGGACAAAGCCAAGAATCTAGTGCTGTGGTAATATATTCTGGTTATGTTAGTTTATGCATGGAGAAAGGAAACTTCCTCCGTGGTTTTATGGTACTGAGTTAGTACTGTAGTTCCTGGTCAAATCCTGAAGTTTGCAAACAATTCGACGTCGACAATTTTTATATACCGGCGCACGTTTGCGGTCGCTTTGACTACCGCCCTCTTTCGAGCGCGAATCAGATAAAAATAAAAAATTCACTGTTTGTGCGGGTGCTGCGATACTAGGTTTTACATGGCCGCAAATAATGGAAGCAAATTTTAAAGATATTTGGGTTATCTACAGCGAAAGAATGTAACAAATACATATATAATAACAACAGCAAAGTGATTGGGTATAGGCATATTGTTGCACTGTGGCCTGATGAGACTTGCCGTGTACGATGTAGAACTAGTATCAGCAGCTGACCTTCCGTAGCTTTTGCGTGAAAGATCTGTGATAACATCAAGTGAACTAGTACATGTAGTATTGCCTGATTGAACAGCCTTGTGGGTGCGATTTAGAACTCGTATAGTTTATAACATGGCTTTATTTTATTGTCTCAAGCAACAACCACCGAACTTTTGAATAGATATGTGCAGACAGAGGATCTTTGGTATAAGCTTGTATTATGTGATACAGAACATTATAGACAACAACATGTATTTCGTTTCCTCCAGGATACACAATATGTAGGCGTGGCTATAGGGACTTCCTGGGCCATTTCCCTTTGACCTCAAAGATGTCCTTCCTGACTGAGACTACCGGTGTCATATAGCCTTGGTCAGAAATCTGAATACTTAATTTGGAATACTCACATCGAACATTTTCCAAAACGTGCCGGTTTTTTTTCGCTTTACTTTATAAGATAAAACGCGGCTCAACCTGTGCTTAACAAAATAATTGGTTCGCTGAAATTTCCGAACTTCTGTTCGAGGCAACTTGTTATGTTACTATTTTGCAACGCCCTACACGATACTGCACTTTAATTGATGTATTCATTTACTTTCTGTTTACAGTCTGTTTAGGCTACCATGTGTATTCCCAAAACGACAATTGCACGTTTGGATTTTCCTATGCATAACATTTACTCTGAACATTTTCTGAAGAATGTGAAAAATGTAAGAAGTGTGGACAATGTTGTTGTCGAATTTATGTACGCCGCAGATTTACGCCAGTCATAGTAGGGTTTTTTTTTCTAAAAAGGCGCGAAAATTAGCAGCTCAATCGAATCTGTAAACCCCATTTACAAATCATCCAACTTATCCGCCATTTTGTCTTGCTTATAACACACGACCAATGGCCAACACGGCTGCCTTAAGTGGCTTAATTTATTAATAATAATTATCGATAAAAGACCGGTGGTCCTATCCATTAAGCAACATCATAAGATAATCGAATAAGCAAGTTTACAGATACGAACATTTGAAATTGAATATGAATATTTTAATTTATTGACTTTACGAAATTAAGTTCGGCTGCGCAGGACCAAGATCATACATTAAATTGGGTTTGTTTGTGTGCATCTGAAAATAGCACACGCCAGGTGTGGGTGATCCTCTCGAGAACGCTCAAAGTTATTTTGGGGTGGGTATAGTTTTACAAACTGCTACTAGTACTTATAATATATAATTTAAGACCGAAGAGTTAATAATCAGAACAAATCAGCTTTTCTCCCGGCACTTTTCTGCACAGAGGAACAATCTTGAGCAGCACAAGAGGTATATACGTGCATGCGAGCCACATATACATATCCACCATAATGCTAAGTTCCAGCACACCATGATACCACCTCGATCTCCTTAACACCGGTTTCAATTTATTGTCATTATCATACAGTCAAATTGCCTTGGCGCGACCACTTTAAAGACCAAAATTCCCCATGAACTCCCATGACAAGCAGTCTGCATATCTGTAAAGACCATGTAGAATAGTCTTTATAATCAGGTACGACTGTTGTTAGGCAAAACTTGATTTCCCGGAGTGAAGTGATGCCATAGCCGGGCATAGCTCTAACCACTACTGTACAGCGGGTTCTTTTTGTGTAATAGAGACGCGTGTCGCGTACCGATTTCAAAACATTGAATATATACATGTATATATATTATATCCAAGGTCGATGATACCGACAGTGTTAAACAAGCCTCCATAGTATGGCCAGCATTTTGTGATTCGCAAAGATAGACCACTCCATCGTGAATAATAATACATGTAATAGTATTAATTGAATAATTCCACATTGTGTAGAAACCACAAGGCAATTAGGATACGTAACACAACTTGAACACGAAGATAACGTTAAAAGCGTAGTTAAAACCTCAAAGAAAACGGAAAAATATTGTTGTTGTTTTTTCCTTTTGGGGGCGTCTGACGATGGCCGTCCTTTAAAATGTTTTTCGTAGGACTATTTGAGAGAGTGTGTCCAATTGGACAGTTCTTTTCAGAACCACCCCTGATGTATACTGCGTATCTTTTTACCATGTATCCTACAGCATGTATGGTTTCGACCCTATACATGTCATTCCTAACTTCATGAAGTCTGCGTGGACACTGAAGTCACACAATCCTGTTAATTTTTCCAAAAGACTTGGGCTTGTAATGTTTAACGATCTGAAAATGTACACAATGATTACTTCAAGTGAGGTTGTTTTGCAATCACGACTATACATGTATCACTCATTGCGTAGATTATTCGCGATATATTACGATTATCCGTGCGTGTCTGGACATGGCAAACAGAGAGGGACTTGTATACCCTATCTGCAAGAAAACAATGTCCCATTGTTATATCGCTTCTCGCAGTGACGTTTTTTGCATGTCATGACGTCGCAATGCGTATGAACACGGCTATTAATCTACACAACCCGGAACTACCCTAAAATGGGCATAAATAATTTACAACCCCCTACAAATGCGTACGTACAAGTTATACAATTGACGGGACCTCCATGGTAATAGTATAGGCCTATTAAAATACAGATTGATTACATAAATAATTAGCTGCTGATAATGAATCACTGTTGAGATAATTAAATAGCACCATTTTAGCAAACAAAATTGCATGCCCTACCCAGTCATAACAGAAATGGTCCTACATTTTCTAACAACCCAAAGCACGAAGTTAGGTTAAACACACGATCGATGTGTGTTATTACCCAATACTATTTTGTCATGACTTTAACACAAATAAATTATACCGTTGTACATTTCCATTTACGAACTATACAGATTCTATATATCGAATAACAACCATGCACTAGGGTAGGGGAGGTCAGCAACCAAGACAGCCCCACGAGATGGCCGCCATTTGCAGGATCTATTTTATTTTAGTGTACGTATAAATGGTACATACGTTATTTAGTGAAATTGTGTGTGTGTATTATATATATATACAAAATACGAAAATTGGTAAATGAAGTAATATAGAAATAAGTGCTAGATATGAATGAATGTGACCACAAGTATATGGCCCAAACAAAAACTATCGTAACGAGCTAATAGACACTCCAAACGATACTAGGAATATTTCCCGATCATTACTTTAATCCCAGTGTACGGGGTTAGTAGCAACATATGGAAGTGGCGAATGTTAAAGTGGACATCCAAAGTTTATAATATTGTTAGAGCGGTGGTTGTTTTGTAATAGCACGTAGATGAAACTCTTAACAATATTAAGCATTTGGTATGCTTACAAGATACTTAAAAACCCCGACCTATACATGGGGCCCGTTACGCCAATGTACCATTTTTTTTTTTTTGTGGCCTTGAATTACATAAAAAGCGTTTTTTTCATTGCCAATTAACAGGAAACAAAAGTAAATCTGGAAGTGATATCCTGAAAGTTGCTCCGTGTAGAATAGACCATAACATCGCGTGCATGGGTGACAAAACCCAGTAACTCGATCGTTGCAAATATCACGTACGTAATCTCGTAACTCAAGTGACGGGGCCAATTTCATAGCGCTGCTAAGCACACGTTTTGTGCTTACGGGCGTTTTATCATGCACAAACCCTATGGCTCA